>PVKB01003171.1:0-78610 GCA_004027205.1 Ctenodactylus gundi | reverse complement strand
CAGACCCACCTTTCCCTATAGTCACTGGAGGGCCAGATAGCAAGCAGGAGACTGACCTCTGAACCCCAAGTCCTGCTGAGGGCATCCTGTGGTTTCACTCTGTTCTGGGGTGGGGGTGGGGGGTCAGGGGAAGAGGCCCCTTTCCTTCTTCCAGCTCTGGTGAGCAAATAGCTTAAGGTGGCAGTGCAGCCCTGCTGGCACAGGAGATGCTATGGAGGAGGGGACATTCCTGGGGCCGTGAAAACCTTGGCTGAGTTATAGCTACTGCTTTGCGTCTTCTTTTTCTTTTCTGTTTTCAGTCCTGGGGATTGAAGCCATGTCCTTTAGCTAATTAATTTATATTTATTTTAAAACAAGATCTCCCTAAGTTGCTAAAGCTGGCCTTGAACTTGCACTCCTTCTGTCTCAGCCTCCCAAACCGCTGGGATTACAGGCACGTGCCACTGGGCCTGGCTCTCCCACTGCTCTCGCCATCACCCCCTAGCCACTAGCCATGAACTTTAAGGTGCTTTAGTTCTAATCACCTAGCAAGAGCCAGTAAAGGGAAAGGCATGGGGAGCTAGTAGTTGAGCTTGGCAGGGCCTGGATGAAGGTTTCAATGCCCTAGGCCTGAAGTGTTTTTTTCTAGCTGGAGCTAAGTCTTTTCATTTGCACAAGGCACGGAGCTGTGAGCTCTAGGCTCCCTCCCAAAGCCCTACTCCAATGTTCCCCAGCGCCAAATGACACTCCCCCCACCACCACACACACACACTGGTCCCAGCAATCTCCCTGGGTAACCAGGTCCCAGTGAGTGCCTGGTGTGCAGCTAACTGCTCATTACAGTCACGGCTGCAGCTAAGTATAGCACCGCACACACACGACCAAGAAAACAAGGGAAAGCCTTTCCATAAAAAAGCTTCGCACGCAAACAGAGAGATGTCTGCACACACATGCTCTGTAAACTCAGGCAAGACAATGGCCTTGCACACATGGAAACATACTTGCATCAATTCAAAGCAGCTACATTCATTTATTCACTCATTTATTCAGCAAATATTTGTCAGGAGTGTGGGGGGTAGTGAAGTGGTTAAAAGTCTGTTCTGGAACCAGAAGATTAGGTTTCATAGTCTTACTGTCCCTTCCCTGTTGTGTGACCATGAACAACTTATTATTAACCTCTGTAAGCCTCGGATTTCTTTTCTACAAAGCTGGTAAAGGTGATCACAGCTTGGTCCTTGGAACTGGTATAGAGCTAAATGAGAATGGGGCAGGTAAGAGTCCTTAAGAGGAGTCTGGCTCAGGATGAATGTCAGTATGCAGTAGACATCTTCATTAGCACTACTGAGCACCTACTGTGTACCGAGCTCTGGGATGGAGGCTGTTATTTCCTGAGTGGTTGTGGGAAGTGATGCCTGATGCATAATAGGTATTCTGTACATATTTTGTGATTGAATGAATGGAAGCTGCGTCAGTGGGTGGCTGGATGTCCCTGGAGCTCCCTTCTCTCTGGAGGATCTACTTCTGTTTGCCTGTCCTAGGCCAAACAGTCAGCAGCCAATGGCTGGATCCAGGGTTGCTGCCTTGAACCAGCCTGAACAGTGAGCGGTGCCAAGTCAAGGTTCAGACCCCCAGATGCAGGCTGTCAGACACACCACCCGAGTCTCTGAAGCCGGCTCAGTCTGCAGCCCTGGTCCTGGCTTGGGCTTACACAGGAGTCATGTGGCTTCAGTCAGAGAGCCCTGGCTGATCCATTGGGTAGTATGGGGCCTCTGGCTTGGCACAAGCAGGGTTCATTTGCTGGGGAAGGGACTTGGTCCCAGTCTGGGTACAAACAATCTTCAGGATTTGGAGGCACTGTCACTGTTCCCAACCTTTGAATAAACAGGCTGCTCAAACTGCCCAGGCCATCTCCTCCCATCACACCTCCTCAAAAAGAAAGTGACATTTCCTGGTACTTTTTTAAGCCTGAGCTGGCTGGGCCAGCTCCGGGTACAGGGTGAGAAGGGAGCAGGCAGCACTGGGCATCACACAACCCAAGTCTCTCCTCACCTTGAGTGATCTCAGGACACCAGGAATAGACATAGCCTCATCTCCTCACCATGCTGTCCCAGATTCCAATGCCCATGCCAAATTCCAGAGCTCACACTCTAGCGCCCTCATCAGGTTGGAATTCTGCATCCCACTGTCAATTGCACTCCATAAGCAGAGCCCAGACTGCTGAACTACACTATGAGCACCTCCAGCTGGCCAGACTACAGGGAGGGAAGGATCTTTGCCTCCTCTCTTGAAGGAACCCTAGGTGACCTTGTGCCCACTGTCCAGGGGTGACATGCATCATCACATTCACAGCTGGTGGGGGGTGCAGGCCTTTATTCATTGATTGCACCAATTATCAGGAGATGAAAAATATTGTGCCTGCTGCCAGTGTAGACATGCACTTGCTGTCCATGGGTACATCCATTGCCAATATAGAAACAGGTCTGATCCAATCACTAACCTCAGTGTCCGTCTAACAGATAATCTCTTGGAGACTAAGTGTGTCTATTGCTTATGGGAATGTAACAGAATCTGCAATCATATCTATGGCCAGTTTAATCCATATATGTAGATAGAGATGATCCTTTTGTGAGTTTAGATGTAGATTTGCTGTCATTGTGTTCAATGCCAATGTAGATATATATCTAAAGTCAGCTATTGTGTATATTGCCAGTATAAACACCGATACAGTATTAATGAGGCAGTGATTGTGCGTGCTGCTTGTGACAAGGGAGAGGGCACACTAGAGGGGTGGGTCACTTCCTAAGGAGACTGTAAGAGAAGCTATGTGCCTCCTGTGCAGACAGGATTGAGGCATGTAAACTAGGACATGTGTCTGTGACTTTCTTCATATAAACAAGAAACCGTGTTCAAGCTTGGCTGTGTACCCTGGTTTTGGGGAAGGGATCTCCTTTCTACTCATTGGAGAGTTGGAGTAGATCTTTAGGCAGACGGAGGCCAGATCACTAGAAGCATCCACTTCAGACACCTTATATTCTGGAGGGGGAAGAGAAACGAATACTAGCCTCATGAAAATTAAAGAAGTTAGTATGAATTACTAACGCATGTCTAACTGGATGCTTAAAGTAGGTGAATGTTACGTTGTATCAAGTACACTTTAATAAAACTGGGAAAAGTGTGTGTGCTAGAAGATGATACACACTGTGGGGAAAATTAGGGTAAGAAAAATTAGATTACTGGGAATGCTGGTTAAGGTCTTAACCACAGTGGTCAGAGTAGACCTTGTGCAGGAGGTGAGGATGGCATGAGAGTGTTTGAGGCAGGGGGTGTCCAACGTCAGGGCCCTACAGCAGGCACATGTCTGGAGTGTTTGTGGATCACATGTAAGAATGTAGGTGTGGCTGGAGGGAGCGGATGGTGGTAGGGGAGGAGGCCAGATGGCTGGTAGAAAACCAGATCAATCAGGAATCTGCAGGCCATTGTGAAGTCCTTCATTTCTACCCTGAGACAAATAGGAACTCCTAAGGGGACTTAGGAAACTGGATAAGTGTTTTCAAACAAAAGGATTATCTGGCCATAGTGGTGACAATAGTTTAGAGCACTGAGAATGTTAGAAAGTAGGCGACCAGTTAAGAGACTATGACTATGACCTAGTGGGGGAACAATGGCTTGAGGATTTGGTGGTAGCCCTAATGGGCAAGAAGATTAAGGCTCAGAATCTAGATTTAGCGTCAGGCAAAGCCATCAGGATTTTGTTCCAAATTAACTGCAAGGTAAGACCGAGGATGACTGCAGTGCTTTTGGCAAGACTGTCCTGGAAGGATAGAGATGCTGCCTCAGGAGTGGAGAAGGCGGCAGGATGAAGGGTGCACAGGAATCCAGCTGAGATATTGAGTGTGAGTCAGCTGCTAGAACCCCAAGGTGTCAGGGAAGGGGCCATGAGAGTCCTGAGTTCAGGGGCAGTGCTGGCAACAGAGGAACATGTGGGAGGGTACTGTTTGATGGCATTTGAATGGGTGATAGAACTGCAGGTGTGCCACTGGATTGGTCACTAAGGAGTGAGTGCAGATGGAGAAGAGAGGCCAGGACTGCACTCAGAGGCACCACTATGGTTAGGGTGGGGCAGCGTGGTTAACAAAGAACACCAAGAAGGAGACACCAGTGAGGTGGGAGGAAAACCAAGAGATCTGAGGTCCCAGGAAGCTGAGGGAAAGGACGGAGAGAGCAGTGATATCAGAGTGGCTGACGAGTCCAGGAATGCGAGGACAGAACTATTCCCTTTCTTTCTGCCTAAAATGTTCTTCCTGCACTTTGTATTTCCCTAGGTGACTCTAGCCCATCCCTACATCCTCTGTACAGTTGTGGTTTCCTCCTGGAAGCCATTCCAACCCCCAAGGCTTGTTAAAGGCCTGTCAAATGGCTTTTGCCGTCCCCTCCAAGCTCTTGTCACAGCATATAGGTCACCGCATTTGCTCATAAGGCTTTTTGGTAAATGTCAATCCCCTTACCAGAAGCGTGGCTGTTTCTGTTCAGCCATAACCAGTGTCCTGCCCAGACCTGGAGTAAGGCATGTACTTACTGGAGGGGCAGCAAGTGGGTCATCAGCCAGAGACCCTTCCAACTGCACTCCCTGCCTCACAGGGCCATCTTTTCCTTCTCCTCCCCTACACACAGAGATATGCTGGACATAGAGATCCCTTAAATGCAAACACACAAGTGGACACTGGAGGGAAAATCCTAGTGATCTGCATTCCTAGCTCCTCCATGGAGTATGGAGCCTCAGTTTTCTCATCTACCAAATGGGGGCAATCACAACTGTCCTGGTAATGGCTCAGGTGGTGTGTGGTGTTGTTCATATAATTGAAATGTGACGTTGTGTTGTCAAGGCTACGCCCACTGTCATCATAGTGGGAAGGCTAACACACTGCTCCTAGGGCTACCTGAAATGGATGTGAAAGTTACAAGAGGAAGTACTTATGCATGGTAGTTTTAGAGTCAGAGACACACCTAGTTTTAAATCCTGCTTGCCACTTCCAAGTGTGCAGAGGATTTTTCCACATGTCTTAGCCACGGAGTCTCATTTTTTTCTCTGCAAAATGGAGGTAATGATTCCTCTCAACTAGGTCTTTGGAGATAAGTGAGAGAATGTTTGTAAAGCATTTGTCCTCTGGTGAGCGGTTGTGATTACCTTATAGCAGAGGACAGTGCGGAGAATACTCACAATAAAGGAGAATACTCCTCTGACCAAGTGGCCATGAGGATTAAAAAGGGTGAAGTGTGCAACCCACTGGCCACTCAGAGTAGGCTGCTAGCGCAAGGAGACTCTGAAGCAGGGCAGCAAAAAGGCTGGGAAAAGAGTGTGGAGGGATGCCAAGAAACCTATCCTACAGGAGGGCTGGCTCAGGGTGCTCCTGGGTCCCCCTGTAGGTACAACAGGCAGGGCTGTCACAGGGAGAAAAGGGGCAGATGTGTTCTAGTGACTCCAGAGGGCAGAACTGGGAGAAAGGCGTGGACGTTGACTCAAACAAGATATAAATGCATGTCTCTCAGAGGTGTACAAAGACAGTGATTGGCTTCATCAGTGCGCCCTCACTGGTGGTAACCAACTGAGACATCTGTCTTAGAGTCACGGCAGAGGGCATCACATGCACTGCTGCCAGAGGCCTTTATATCTTATAGGGAGTTTCTTGCTACTTTCTGATCTGGGAGTCTCATTTACATATTTCTTATTCTAATCTGTGGCCTCCTTTAAAAGTGTTTTGAGATACATAAGACATACCTACAATAATAGGTAACAGTAAACAGAAAAAAAGAGTAGTATGATGAAGAGAAGAAATAGTTACATCCTAAATAAAACCAGGTAAAGGATTAAATCAGAATTGGGCATCACGTTTTTAACTGAACTTCTTGGCAGTCAGTATGGAAGAGGAAACTTGAGGGCTGGCATGGCTTGTGGTTCACTAACAAAGAAGACAGCAACTAGGGCGACACAGCTTGCCCTGACACCAAGGGCGTCCTACACAGCTTGTCCTGGTGCATCTCTGGGTCTGAGATGCTACCTAGAGGTGGGAGGAGCTCCTGTCATCTCCTGGTTCTCCTGTCTGCTCCAGGAGAAACAGGCCACAGGAGCAGATGGGAGGGTGGATCCTGGTGGGCCTTGCTGGCATGGCGGACTATTGTAGGGGTGCTGACATAGAATGACCCCTCCCCTAAGACCTCTGCTCTGTGCCTGCTGAGGTCCCTCCTAGGTTGGAATCACGTCAGAGTGGCCAGATCTGACTCACAGAGGGGCAGCAGTGAAGTGGCTCATGCCACCTGTCTCACTGCTTGATGGCCATGGGAAGTAGGGGACATAGGGCTTCAGAGTAGGATGGGGCTCACCACACCGCCAAACTCAGAGGCTGAGCAAGAGTCCCCCTTCTCTGACCTCAGCCTCCTCATCTGAAAGGAATGGTGATACTTAACCTTGCCCCACCAGAATGGAAGGAGGCTTAGGTGAACCTATGTGGAGAAAGCACTTGAGACGTGTAAAGCCAGTGTCATCCTTCATCTTGTTACCAGAGACAGGCTGGAAAGTCACAGGCAGGTTCAGAGCTGCCTCCACTCGTTGTGTGACCTTGAGCATCCTTTCCTTCTCAGCCTCATGTCCTCCTGGCCTCAGAGAGAGACTCACTTGGACACCCTATACCCAAGGGTGTGCAGGAGTCTCTACTGTTGTGCAGACTGTGCCCCTCACTAACTGGAGGCTGCTGTGCTGGGTCTTAGCCACGGTCCGCCTTGTCCATGTGAGACAGGTGGTAAGGACCATACGATTGGCTGTCATGAGGGTATCTCTTGCTCCTGGCTTGTTGCTAGCAGGCAAGTGGTAGCAGGAGCAGAACAAATTAGAGGAAAGAACACGAAATGGAACAACATCCCTCTCCTTAGCTCTCTGCTGCTCTCCCTCCTCCCCACACTGTGTTTCCTAGGACTTCGGGAAGAATAAAAACCAAATGCTGTGTTAGGATTTTTGTGGAGAAAAAAAAATCTATGGCCCAACTCCTGGCATACCAGCTTGCAGAGAGCAGACAGTCCTGGGGTTCCTCATGGCCCGGATTCCTCCCTAAATCTGGGAAAAGAAGGTGTTTTCTTCTTGCTCTCAATTTTGTCTTACTTCCCGGATATATTGTTACTGTTTCCATTTTAAGAGTGACGGGGCTGAGTGTCTCACTGATAACCAGCCTGCAGTCGGACCACAAGTGGCAGAGCTGGGATTTGAACTCAGCCCCTGGAGCCAGGCCCAGGTTCCTGCTGGCCAAAGCTGCCTGCTTCCTCGCACCGGCTGTGGATCCCGTGCCTCCGAGCTTCTTGGTGCTTGGATCTCCTCTGGCCGCATGGATCGCGAATGCTAGCATGAGCATGGTGGCACCCGAGGTGCCTGGAACATAAATTAAAAATAAATTTTTGCTCCCACCATAACTGCCGAACCCCTATTTTCAGGTGTGTGGCAGGGCCTGTGCCGTACGTCTCCACCTGCTTACGCTCCCCCAGCGTTTCACTGCTATGCCATCCTGCCTCCTTCGTCTTCCACAGGACACTTTCAGGGAAGGGCCCTTCCTCGCCGCTCTGCCTATCCTTCCAGGGAGTGCAGTCTGTCGCCCGTCCACGTCTCCTTGCTGCTAGGTCGGAAGACTTCTTTCTCATCCACCCGTGCCCCACTGGGCCTTTGGAGCTGTTCTCTCCCTCACCCCTTGCCCTGTATCCTGAGACCAGGGCTGTCCTTACTGGACACTGCGCCACTCGGCCAGGCCAGGCAGGGGCAGCCTCTGACTCACTCACACTCAGTGGATGAGCCTGGGCTGGGGGTGGGTCTTGAAAGGATAGTAGTCCCTCACTGATTAGCAGTTTGCATTCCGTAACTGCAGGATTTTAGCTTTTTCTCATGGAGACACTCTGGTCCTAAGTGCTGGGCTATGACAGGATAGGCAGGGCAGAAGAACCAACAGTCAGTGGCGGAAGGCTTGTGCGGGACTCACAGAGGATCTGAATGCTTCCCTGTGGTGCTTCATTTTTATGCCTGGGAGGCAGGGATGAAGGCTCGGAAAGCACAGGGACTTATCCAAGGTTGCCCAGTAGAACTAGGCCTAAAACTCAGCTAGTTTTGACTCCAAAGTCCTGTCACTTCTGTTCCAGCTGCTGCCTCTTTGAGATACTTTTGGCCTAGGATTTAGAAGGCAGGTAGCACCTGGAGATCCAAGAGGCCTGAAGGGTAGAGCCAAAACTGTGTATGCAAAGAATCTGAGTCAATAATGACAACACCACCACCAAGACTCTGGGCCCCAGTAGGGCTGTTTCAGGAGAATGTAGTTCCCGTTGCTGGTCGTCCTGAGCTCTGCAACCTCAGACAGGTCCTCGCTGTCCTGGTGCCTCCTTTTCTCCATTCCTGCCGGGCAGTGGCTCTTTCACAGAAACCTTTACAGTCGTCCTCTGTCTGCTTCTGAGTTTCTAATAATCATGTTTCAACATACAAAGGTGCCACTAATTTAAGATATGCCATTCGTTTGATAGCATGAATATTTTGAGGGTATGGGAAGAAATAATATTTTAAAGATTTATTTATGTTATGATGCAGTTTAGTTTCCAAAATGTGTGTGTGTGGGGGGGGGGGGTAGAAACCATGCATCTTGATATGAAAGCACCATGGGAACCTCTGCCCCATAGGGATTTTCCAGCCCAGCTGTCAGGGCGGTCCTCTCGGATATGACCCAAGTCTACGACCATAAGAATGAATTCAGTGAGGTGGGAAGTTGTCTCTCTGCGTGTCTGAGATCCCTAAGGCTTGGCCAAGGCTTTTCTAGTCCTAGTCCATTACCAGGTAGAATCCCAGCATCAGGAGTGTCAGTGGGAGGAAACGGGAGACTCTGAGATTCCCTGCTGCCTTCCCCTGGGAAAGCTCAGTGGTCTCTTCCTCACTCCTGCCCTGCATGTCCTCTCTCTCCTTGCACTAGTGTACAAGTGACTGTCTCCAGCATGTAGAAGAGTCAGGACCCTGGGCTGGGTCTTGGTGCAAAGAAACATGTCCAGGGTAACAAGCCAGACCCTGATCTCCCTAGGAAATGGCCAGCAAATGGGGACGCACACACACGGCATATACTATACCTCATATATAACCCTGCAGACACATGTGCTCCATATACATATGTACCAAAACCACATACACTCCCATTACATGTGCACAGGCATGCACACCACACCTCATAATAGCACTATACATATCATATACATACACATGCACACTATAAACCGTATTTGTCTCCACACATGCATATACACTCATACGAAGCCTCACATACACATACCAAAAGCCACACATGCATGAATACATGTGTATTAGCATGCCACACCTCATACACATATGAACATACTCAATATGCACATCACAACCATACACACACATCCCTCTATACATGCCCTTACACATCTCATAAATGCCTCCCCACCTACTTCAGCCCACACAAATCACAAATACCACACACAACAACCACTTACACTCAACTAGAATACAGGCCTGGAGTCGGATCACACACACGGGAGACCCAGTTTCACTGCGTCCACACCAGCTCCCTATTCACAGACTGCCCCCCGCTCCTTCCCAAACAGGCTCCCAGTGCGTGCTCTCTGCACACACTCACCCCGCTCACCCCACCATGGGCCCGCAGGGAGCGCTTCCTGCCCGCCAATCCCGAGAAGGTGCCAACAGGGAGGATTAGAGAGCAGAAGCCTGGTGCCTGGTGGGACCCACACGGAGTGCTCGGGCTTCTCAGGATTGACAGCGAAGGCACTGAGTCTCACAAAAAGGTGCTGAACCCCAAACAGGACCTCCGCTTCCCTCAGAGCCCTGGCCATCCCAGCACATGGGCCAAAGAAGTCCAGACAGGACTAATTCAGTTTCCAAACCCAACTCAACTGACAATTTATTTAGGACAATTGGCCATCCTGTCTGCTCTGCATCATCAACTCCGCATGGATTAACTCAAACGGTGTGCACCCCCACGGGGCAGATTTAATTAGGCAGAAAAACTGACCTGCAGCCTCTGGGGACCGAGGGCCTGGATGTCAGCCAGGGCTCCCCTGATTAGCCATCATATGTTCCTACCATCTTCAACCTTGCTGTACCTCAGAATACTCAGAAGGGACCAAGTCTGATACTCACTCTCACAGCGATGAAATGGAGACCCAAAGGGGACAGTGCTTTGCCAAGGTCACACAGTAAGGGAGCAGCCAGGCTAGACAGTTAGTCCCTGCCCCATGTTACAACAAGAGGCGTGTTCCTGAAACACGAAATTGCAAGAACACAGATCCCATAGTGAACCCTGCACAGCTCTGAAAACCAAGCACAATTTTTTACAGATGACTATGGCATAAATAATTCATAAATGAAAGTCATAGCACATATTGGTCATTTTAATAGATAGTAAATTGCCTTTCTGATTTATGGTTTCAGGGGTGGGGTTATGATAAAAATAACTGGGTGATTTATAAAATATCTTCTTAAGTCAACAGATCGTTAGTAGGTTTGCCTGACTTTACAGCCAACAGCTTCACCAGCCTGGTTACCATAGAAATGAGATGCCTCTCTCTGTTGCCATGGCCACCACTTTCTAGAACTCAATTGGTGGGTCTCTCATGATTTATGATTTAATTCTGGAAAAAAAATAAAGAGACAGAAACTACCAGCTGGGTTTATGCCACAATGTCAGGCAATCTCGCCTGTGTTGTCCTGAAATTTTACAAGGCAGCCACTGAACTGGACAGGTGGGGTGACAGCCCTTGGGCTGGCTGGAACAGCTCCCTTTGTGCCTCTAGTCAGACTAGCATCCCAAGAGGGGCTAACCGCATACCTAGGTCCTGGGTGAAGCGAGTGCCAAGGCTGCAGGGGTGGGTGGGAGAAAGGAGACAAGGCCCAGCAAGGGACGGGAAATCAGGAAATCCCTGATGATGAGCAGGACCTGGGAACAGGAAATCCAGACAGGCTGAGGGCGCTGGGGAAGGCTGAGGAAGAGGCACAGCAGACAGGAGCAGCCGCGTTGTGGGAGGTGAGATCCCAGTCAGTTACCACCTGGGGATGGAGGGTGGAGCTGGGGGCAGGTGAAGGATGGGGGGGGGCAGCAGAACTTGGGGTCTGTGTTCATAGTGGGTATGCTGCATGGTATCACCACGGCATCACTGTGGTCTCTGTGTGTGTGCACACGAGCGCACATGCACGCGCACTTTCACTACATTACCTAAGTGTCTCCAGTTGGTGTGCAGTGATATGTCCCAGCAATGAGCTCCCTACACAGCCTCCTGTGTTCTCTGTGTGTGGTCCAGGCCCTGCATTGTGGTTTGTGTGCCCACATGCTCAGTGTCTGTGCTCAGACGACGGGGAGGTGTGTATCTCGGTTGTGTCTGTGGTCTGTGGATGACTGTTTCGTGTCTCTAGGTGACTGGGGATCGGGAGGCAGATAGTTCCCAAGGAGCACATCCCTAGGGATGAGAGGCCCAGAGCTGCTGAGAAGCTGCTCCGGCGCTTGCTGCCCTGGGCCTGCCAGGCGAGGCTTCCCTCCCTGACAGGAGTCAGCCCATCACAAGGACTCCCTGTCTCCATGCTCTTGCTTCTTCCTTTTGGCTGAGCTCCCTCAATATACTGAGACCATTTTCTCCTGCGGATCTGCAGTGAGTAGGCCAGGTATGGATGCAGGCTAAACCACCTGAGGCTGCTGTCATCAATGACTCTCCCCAAGGGCTGCTCCCACCTCCCACCCCATGTGCTGGCAAGGCCTGGGCACTGAGGCCTAACAATGATTCCGGGGCGATAGGCCTTCGTCTATAGATCTAAGTGCCTATGCCCTCTCTCACACAGGGGTGTCAGCATAACCTGCTCTTGGGGAGTTTGGGCTGTGGGTGCCGAGATCCAAGGTGAAACCATCCAGAGAGTCTGGGGCCAGCTGTGTTATTTTTCCCTAAGAGCTTTGGTAGCTTAGTGGTGACAGAACTCAGGTTCTAGAGCACAGAAAGCTTGGGTTCACTTCTCAGCTTCATCATTAACTTTAAAATCTTGCCTTACTCCAGGAATCTTGCAGTACTTGGCTTTCCTTCTTAACACAGCAGGGATGCGACCACCTGTCCCCAAAGGGGAGTGTAAGGACTAAAGGCACACGCTAGGTTCTCAGGATTTGGTAGCTTTTTCCTCCCTTTGTTGTGCTCAGCCAACCCTGGGGCACCAGGGGCCTGAATGATCTTACACTGGCTATGCACTTGGCTGCCCTCCTACTGGTCTCTGGGCTTTGCCTCCAGAGCCTTCTAAGGACCCACTTGAACCCGAATATCACTGGGGCTTTTCCTGTAACAGAGAATAACCAGGTCTTACAGCAACACAGCCAGGAATGCAGGTACCCAAGCAGCTTAGGGAAGCAAGAAACCCAGTGTCTTAGTTACTTTTTTGCTGTGACTCAATACCCAACATCCACAACTTAGGGAGGAAAGATTTATGGTAGCTGACAGTTTCAGATAGTCACAGTCCATTCACTGGTGGGCAGCTGGAAAATGGTGGAAGCACATGGCAGAGCTGGAGTGAGGGCAGGCCCAGAGCCAGAGTCCAGTGGCAGAGATCCTCACAACATGGTGGTGGCACAGAGAGAGACTGACTGCGAGAAAGAGCAGAACCAGCTAACACCCCTCCAGGTCAAGCCAAAGCACCCGTCCCCTTCCCACCTCCCACCCCTACACAGCATTCATAGGAACATGAGGCTTTGAGGGGACACTCCAGATCCAAACCACAACACTCAGCTTCCACCCATTCTGGCTCTTCCTGGGGATGAAGTCATGGTGTCTGGCTCTTGGCCTGGCTTCTTCTACCCACTTTCCACTTGTGGTGCCCAGTCTGTCCATCAATCTGTGATAACCAAGGATTTTTTTAATATTCATTGTATAAGGCCTAACATCTTCCTGAGCCTCAATTTCCCCATCAGGATCTGAATGTGAAGGAGCAAGTGAGACGAGAGCTTGAATGGCCTTCTGGGGCCCCTGCGGCCCCTGGGAGCTACAAAACTCCTGGGATTATCAGTGCCTTGTCTGGGCTGTTCCTATGAGCCAGCCTCCCAAGCACTGAAGAACAACGTTGGAAGCAGATTCACTCCTCACTGGGTGCATGTAGAAGCTCCTTGGGGAGTCCCTTCATTTGCTGCCTCCTCAGGACCACAGCTGCCAACAGGCTCCTCACCCCAAGGGAAAGGCTATTAATGGGGCACTGAAGGATGAATGAGATTTCTCCAGACATTGGCAGGAATACTATCCTACTGAAGGAACAGCAGGTGCAGAGCCACAGAGACGAGGGAAACAGTCTGCGGTCAGAAATGACAAAATTTCAGGTGGCAAAAATGTTGGATATGTGTAGGAAGATGACTCGGAGGAGTCACATGAGGCCAGGGAAGAGGGATCCTCATGGAATTTGGGCTTTCCTCTATGGGCAGGATAAGAAGATGGCATAGGCAGTTTCCTCTGCCATTGGTTGGGGCAGAAGTTCAGGATGCAGAGGGCTAGACCTCTGGATTTCCCTAAGAGACTCACAAGGTGGCTGCTGCTCTCCCTTCATGAGAGGGCCAGTGGAGGGACATGGGGCCATGAACTGTGTTTAGGGAATCTGGACTATGAATGCCCTGCTCCAAGACAACCACTCCCGGAGGGAATCAGGGCTAGATGTTCAGCAGATGAACATGGGCTTTTATCCTCTAGGAACTTGGGTGACTTTGGTGGTAGAAAAAGTTCTGGGTTTGGTAAGCTTGATTTAAAGGAGGTGGCCTCTTCCAGTTATTCCAATTTGTTTTCCTGGTGTTTATGGTGCCCAGGTCCAAACTATCTGGACCTTGATAGAAGAGCCTTCCCCAGAAATAGCCAGCTTTAAGTTTCTATTCTGCCTCTTTCAAGAGTGCACAAATCACTCAAGCCTCTTCCTAGCCTCACCTACTTCACAGGGCTGAGGGAATCATCCTTTCAGTCCACTGTATTATTCTTGTCTCTGCATACAACCTTCACCCTCACCTGGATAGAGATCTGTTTGAGGGTTGGACAGAAGTTTGACTTGGCTCTGTGCTGGGCATAATCTTAAACCTGATGAGAAGTGGCAGGAATAAAGGACGGATCAATGAGCCAATGAATGGGTAGGAGAATGGAAAAAAGGGAGGGAAGAAGAGATGGTAAAAAGAGGAGGGGAAGAAGAATGATGGATAGAGGGGAGAGAGAGAAGAAAGGGAGGAAGAAACAAAAGAACGGAGACAGAAGAATTATGAATGGGTGTACAGATGGAAGAAATGAAGGGAAGGAGAGAATAGAGGGAAGAAAAAAGAAATAGATGCATAGATATATGAATGGAATCAGGAGGGGTAGATGGACGGGAGGGAGGAAAGAAGAGTAGTGAATAAAAAAAGGAGGGATAGATAATGGAAGGACACAAGTGGATTACACTTGACAGTAGCCTAAGAGAAAGGTTTTGAATAGTACACAATGCTCTGAAATAAATAGGACATGAATATACTGCAATGCATTGCTTGGGCAGGTGTCTTCTGATTCCTGGTCTCTTCCTATCTGTAGCCTGCAGTATCTTGCACTGGTTTATCTGTAAACACTGCTCTCATTGGTTAATCTGAAATGCCATCTCTGACCTTCCCCTTTGCCTAACTTACTCCCTCCCAACCCACAATGTGATTTGGAAGATCCATATAGTTCTCAATTCTCAGATCCCTGACAGGTTGGGTGCCAGGCCTGGTGGTCATGGTCAGCCCAAACAGGACAGTTCTGGGACTCCCAGTGCCAGGTAGGAAGGGAGGACCATCAAGGCAAACTAATGCAACTGCTGGAAGCTGCATGGCTTCCCCCCACTGCTGATGCAGGGTGGGACCTTGGCACTCCTTGTGAACAGATGAGTGCTAGGAAAAAGAAAGATGGGAGATGTTCTCTCTGAAAGGCTCAATTCTAGTACAGCTGTCCCCTCTCATTCCTTGATAAACTTCAGCTCCAGAGAGCTAGGTCATTTTTACTAGTTACGGTAACTAAATGCTTTACCAAATCACCTCCAAATTTCAATAGCATAATACAATAGAAATTTATATCCCACTTAGGTAACAATTCATGAGGGTATTTAGTGGACCCAGGCTCCTTCTCTATGGTGGCTCTGCTGGCCCCTAGGGGAAAAAGAATGAACAATACAGAAGGAGGCTTTTTATCAGCCAGGCCTGGCAGTAGAGCACCTCCGAATCCCTGAGGAGGGAAATGTGGCCTGTCAGCTCTTGTTGTGTTGGACAGACCATATGTGCGGGCATCTTCTCCTGGTCTGGCCCTCTAGCTGGACCCAACACATGTACCCCAGGTTTCTCCTCCCCAGGGGTGGGAGGGGCTCCCCTCTGACACTGTGTGTTTCTTGCCCACAGTATGTGGCCTTTGCCTCCCTATTCTTCATCCTGGTCTCCATCACCACCTTCTGCCTGGAGACCCACGAGCGCTTCAACCCCATCGTGAACAAGACGGAGATTGAGAACGTTCAGAATGGTACCCAGGTGCGCTATTACCGAGAAGCCGAAACAGAGGCTTTCCTCACCTACATCGAGGGCGTCTGTGTGGTCTGGTTCACCTTTGAGTTCCTCATGCGTGTCGTGTTCTGCCCCAACAAAGTAGAGTTCATCAAGAACTCGCTCAACATCATTGACTTTGTGGCCATCCTCCCATTCTACCTGGAGGTGGGCCTAAGTGGCCTGTCCTCCAAGGCTGCCAAGGACGTCCTGGGCTTCCTGCGTGTCGTCCGCTTCGTTCGCATTCTGCGCATCTTCAAGCTGACCCGCCATTTTGTGGGCCTGCGGGTCCTGGGCCACACACTCAGGGCCAGCACCAATGAGTTCCTCCTGCTCATCATCTTCCTGGCCCTCGGAGTGCTCATCTTCGCCACCATGATCTACTATGCTGAGAGGATAGGGGCTCAGCCCAACGACCCCAGCGCGAGCGAGCACACGCACTTTAAGAATATCCCCATTGGCTTCTGGTGGGCCGTGGTCACCATGACGACGCTGGGCTACGGAGACATGTACCCGCAGACGTGGTCTGGCATGTTGGTGGGAGCACTGTGTGCACTGGCAGGCGTGCTGACCATAGCCATGCCTGTGCCCGTCATTGTGAACAATTTTGGGATGTACTACTCCTTAGCCATGGCTAAGCAGAAACTACCAAAGAAAAAAAAGAAGCATATTCCACGGCCACCGCAGCTGGGATCTCCCAATTATTGTAAATCTGTCGTAAACTCTCCACACCACAGTACTCAGAGTGACACATGTCCGCTGGCCCAGGAAGAAATTTTAGAAATTAACAGAGCAGGTAGGAAACCTCTTAGAGGCATGTCGATCTGACCTTTCATCTCCGCCCCCTGTAGCGATGATTCCAGATTCAGTCAGACTGCTTCCTTAGTTCCATGGGTGACCCTGAACCCTACACTCAATCGTGAGGTGTGGAGGTTGGGTGCCCAGGGAGTTGCTGGGTGGCCATATTCAGAAGGCAAGATCCTGCTAGAGGAACCTCACTGGGGCCCTGGGTAAGGAGGCTGATGTGGTTGGTGTTCTGAAGAGACCACATAGCCCCTGAGGTGGCTGAGGACTATCTTAGCAGGAGCCTAGAGGCTGCTGCTCAGGCGGGCAGGTGTCGAGCGTGAGTCCTTGACTCAGACTACTGACCCAGTGTTGGAGCAGGGCAGGGGTGGGTGTAATCTGCAGATGCCAGACAACTCTTGATTTGGTCCTTAACACAGCCCCCTTCAGGCTGTGTAGTTAACAGAAATGATGCATGGGATCTGGGCAGGAGGGTCCCTGCAAAGGCATTAGCGAGGATTCTCGGCCCCAGCAGGGCCTGTCTCCATAGATGAGTAGAATTCTTGCTCTGATTCTGGCTGCCTAGCTCCAGGTCCTTTCTAGGAGATGCCCCTAGCCCTCTGTGACAAGCTTACTTACCCCATAGCATGCTGAACCAACTCATCTTCTACCACCACTCTAGAGTTTAGTGTTTATCTTTAGGAACCTGTTGGAGTGACTCTGGCTTTCACACTGTCTGTTTGGGTTAATGGTCCAGCGGGAGTTTCCAGTGACCTTGTGATGGAAGCTGCTGATGAGGAAAGGACTAGAGGAGGCCACCACCTCAGGCAGCTTGGATGAAAGCGCTATAGACCAGCAACAACCTCCCACTGAGGGTTGTCCCCTTGTCCAGCAGTAGGGACTGCAGCAATACAAGTGTACAACCACTGTACAGTGAACAACCAGTGTACAACCACTTTCCCGTGAACTCACTGGGGATCAGGGAGGGGGGAGGGGGGACCATGAAACAATACTAGTCACCGTGGGATATATTCTAATATTCCATGGCTAGTGGTTCGTTATGGGACTATCTCAGTTTTATGAGACTCTGCACATAGCACATAAAGTTGATCACGGGGCTCTAGTCTGAAGATATAAAGCCCATAGTCTACCTCTACCCATGGAATACCATCAACTTATTCTGTGGACACAGGGATCTCAAAGAAATGAATGATCCTGAGAAGAATGACAGGATTGAGCTAAGAAGGAATACCCAGGTGAGCATGAAGTTCATGTGAGAGATTAGATCCATTTAGTCTGAAGGATTTCCCCATTTCCAGATCTGGCACATGCTCAGGCTAGCGCAGCCCCAGGTGAGGGAGATTCCCCTTGGTTGGGCACCCTTCCCCAGTGGATGACTGATTTCCTTCCCTGCTGCCATGCTCTCAGACCCACCGCCCCATCCCAATCCTGTTCTGGATTCATGCCACAGCTGTGCTAGCCAGAGAAGTAACTCCAAGGCCCACTCCTCTGCTCATGGAGACTTTCCAGCACCTCCATCCTACCCTGTCCCTTCCCCTTCCTGGGATTCCTACAGGCAGCTGACAGGACTTAGCTAGTATCTTTGGCTGAGCCAAGGGGTATCTGGGATTTCAGAGACTGAAATAATAGGGAGAACTGAGGGGAAAAAGACTCCCAAGTGAGTCATGACCCATCCACAGGAAGCCCCTGCCCAAGCCTTGTTTTGGATTAAGCAGCCATGACCTCAGGAACTATCATCAGGGCAAGGACATGGGGAAAGCTCTACTGAAACATCTGAAGCGTATCACCATTGCACCACTGGCCCTTGTAGTGCATTCTTCCCAACACTGTGTTTTTCAGCATGGGATCCCTAGGCCAGCCCAAGGATCCCAGTTCTCTGCAGCCAGTCACAGATTTCTCTGTATGTTTAAGTAGTAACATTATCTTTATGCTTAGAACGCATATACCACACACACACACACACACACACACACACACACACACACACGTGCAGTTTCATATGTTCTGACATGCACATCAGCTAGTCCCAGGGACAAGCCCTCTTCCCATGCTGCAGCAGACCTGCAAAGCTCATGCTCCTGGGGAAGTTCTCTGGGATCCACAGCCCTTCCTCAGCCCCAACAGCTTTGCTCCCTGGGAGCCATCTTATTGTGGCTTCAGATTTCAGGGATCCAGACAACTCTAGGCTGGAGAGTCTTACGACTGAGGAGGTAGGGCCTACCCAAGCTCGCCCTGTGCAGCATGGATACCTAGTCCTCCTGCTTTCCCCTCCACCTTATCCCACGTGCTCTGTTCCCTTTCCCTTCCCAAGCACTCAGTTTCCCCAGTGGCAATGGTGCTGTCTTGGTGTTCAGACCATCCCCCTTGGCTCTGAGACCGCAGTCCCACCCTGAGACTCATCCTGCACCAAAACATTCTTCCCTTCAAAAGCTGTGTGTGAGACCTGGTTCTTAGGGGTGTCTTCCCCATCTCCACACTTGTGTCCTTCTCCATTTACCTCCTTTTCTGCCTGTGACTATGCACTAGACAGGTGTGGAATTGGAGGGGAATTTGAGAGTGAGGGAGAAGACAGGCAAAGAAGGGATATGTGGTAGGTTGAGCAGACCAACGCCTACAGAAATTGTGGAGGTGAGATGCAGTCCCCTAAGGTCTTTGCTAACAGTAATCAGTGGCTCCCTAAACCCTGGAGTTCTCCAATTTTATCGCTGAAACTTAGTTAGGACCTAAGTGCAGCATCCTTGGCCCTGAAAGCATTTCATCCCCACACCCAGACCATCCAGGGACTAAAGCAAGGCCCCCCAGCCTGCCAGCATCTACTTCCCCTCACCCCCACCTCTTGGTAACTTCTGAAATCTCAGTCTGTTTGTCCCAGAAATGATTTGATCTCATTTTCTAGGTAATAGCTGGCATGATGTTTTTGTTTGGGAGTCTTGTCCTGGGAGCTCTCAAGGGTGTAGCTCTTGCCTGGCTGTAGGATCCACAGGAAGAAGCCAGAGGGCACAGCCAGGGACTGCCTGGGAATTATAGTCTGGAGAAGTAACACCTCTACCCAAGTTGGGCTCCCTCCCCCATCTCGGTCAGGGCTCAGACCTACTCTAGGCAGCCTAGAGTGCTCCCTCTGTCCTGCCATGTCCATTCATGTGTGTCTCGTCCATATCTACTCCTCTGATGTAGGTCAGTCCTTTGTGGCTGTGGTACCCAGGGCTACATGTTCTCATGGTAGGTAAGCAGGGGGTGACAAGGAGGAAAGGTGGTGGCCAGGCTTCCTTTCGGCTCACAAACAGCTGCACGATCCCAAAGAAGCTCCTCCCTGGGCCCTCTGGGAGCCACTGTTGCAGCCCCTGGGTCATCCTCGGGGAAGGGGTTCTTCCTATGTGGATGGGCCCAAGGTCCCCTATCCCTGGCCCTTTACCTGTCCCCTTCTGGGCTACAGTAGCTGCCTGGGAAATGGTTTCAGTCTATGGGGCAGGGAGGGTGATGGAATGTGGGGCAGAGTTGACTAGGCAAGATGTGGGACTGGAGTCCACAGGAGCTGGGGCTGGGGTGGCAGCTCAGATCCTGAGTGGGGTCCTTGTTGCTCCCAGTGGGCTGAGGGAAGCAGTGAAGCCGTGACCCTGAGGGCCGAGAGTGGGTGTTCTTTTCTGTGTTACTCACATTCTCTCTCTTTCTTTCTCCACTAATCATGTTTCTCTCTCTCTCCTCGTTTTTGTTGCATGACTTGTACTGGTTCTCGTGATTGTATCTCACAGACTATGCCCATTTAGCCTGGGACATTTTCCTTTGAGTCCCCCACCTGGGCAAACCCCTCAGGGGTAAACCTAAGGAAATACCCAGCAACCCTCACCCCACCCCAAGCCTGCGTGCGCTGCACAGCGCCCACTGCTGGTATGAACAGTAAGTACGTTGGCGGTGCCTGGAGACCAGCAGCAAAGCCAGCCTGCTGGCTGAGGGCCTGGCCACTCAGGTTCTCCTTGCTCCAAAGTTTAAAAAAAATGACCCTCTTGCAGATGCTCATCTCAGCCCATTTCAAAGCCTGGAAACCATCTGAGACGCTGCCCATCTTGTCATTTCATCATCATGGGCCTGTGGGTCTAGGGACCTGGGAAAGCAGGTGGGAACTGAGGCTCTTGACTGCCATCTTATCCAAAGGATGAGGGCCAGGGCAGGCAGGGTGTTAGGTGACCTAACACTTATGGCCACTTCACTGGTTCCTCAGGTCGGACAGCTGGCCCTTCCTTGGTTTTTCTTGCTGGAGCTGACAGGGCAGGGGTGCCTCAGTTTCTGAGAGTGTTCCCAATCACAGATAAACCAATAGCCACTTAGCCATAGTTCTCTCCTCAAAGGTCAAGGCTGAAAGAAGAAGCAGGCTCCAAGAGTGTTTTGGGAGAGTCACCCCAGGGATCCTTGCTGGCTGCTTCTTGCCTTGCTTCTCCAGAAAAAAAAACAGCCCAACTTTGGATTCTTTAAAGTGATGGAAGCCCAGGGAGCAGGGCAAAAGAATGGTTTTTTTGGCTGAATTTTCTGTGGAGGCAGAGGCAGAGAAGGGCAACCACCTTTGACCCCCTCTCCTGGAGAAGCACTGTAGTAATGGACACCTCCACTGACAGATGACGGCCAAGAAAGACTAAGTCCCTACTCCCTTCCCATAGAGGACACTCTTAGGAGGACACTGTTTTCCACTGAGGAAGGGAAAATCATACAAGGAACTTGTATACATGGGCCCCGACATCAACATCCTCATCCCCTTCCTCTCCACTTCCTTCCCCTTTCCCAGTGTCCTCCTCCACAGCCCAGAGATCCTTGGGGAGGAAGACAAGGCCCTCCAGCATGTCTGTGAACACATGTGTGTACCCACAGACTCGCCCCCACATGTTAGGCAGCCCCCAGCCCCAATCACATGGTATCAGAGTTTCCTTGGTAACTGGCCTTTCTGGTTCAGAGTAATTGGGGAGTGAAGCCCCTGGGATTTGTCAAGAAACGCACTGTACACAAAATGCTTTGCCATCTTGTACAAGAGACTTTTTTTTTTAAAGTTCCAAAATTATGATGGGATTTTTTTGGATTTGCTTTATGAATAAACCTGATTGGTCCATTTCTCTTTTGACTGACTGCCTCTTTGTAGTGACATGATGTGCACACGGGTGGTGATCCCACCCACGTGCACGCTGAGTGTGTGCACGCGTGGAAGGATCACTCCTGTGTTTAGTTACATGATGTGGACAGGATCACAGCAGTGCCAGGATAGGTGGAAACTGTCTCCAGCTCTCCCCTTTAATCTTTTGCCATTATGTGATGGCCCGTGTTGGCTTCCTTCTTCCACAAAAGGGCTTGCTCTTGAGGCTCACCCTAGATGCAGTATTACAGTTGTCTGCACTCTGGACAGGAAGATTTTGCTTTGAGGACAAAAGTATGGGGCAGGCCTAGTTCCTAAGAGTGATAGAGTGGGAGCAAAGGCCAGTTAGAGCCACTTCTGCCAGCTCAAGGCCTTTACAGCTCTACTAGAACCGAGAGAGACAGCACACTTTGCTCTGGCCATGCTTTGCCCTCTACCAAATGTGCCACAAGACTTCCAGGTTCCTTCTCAGGCTACCACAGAGGCCAAGATTTGAATTTTCCCAACCTAAGCCCATCAGCTGCTGTTGTCTTCTACTCATTCATTTGCTCTGCTTTGCCGGGGACACTGACAGAGAAGACAGGAATGGGAGCCTCTCCCACATCCATGTCTCACCATTACGGTCTCATGCCTACATCCCTGTTGTGGCTATGCAAGCTGACCAGGCCCCTGGGGTGGTACAGGGAAGACGCTGGTTTGAGGTATGTGGGGAGCAAAGTGGACTGCCAGTGTGGGACTGCCAGTGTGGGACTGCATGAGGATGGTGCAAATGTGAGCATCCAACTGAGCCTGTGTAGGGGGCAGAATTAAATGTGTGCATGGGCCTACTCTGTATGGAGAACTGGACAAACTGATAAGACTGGGTCCCCTGAGGACAGAGATGTGTGATGTATGATCTGGTCTTTTCAGTACAGGGAGTGGGTAAGTGGAGTGACCAGACTGGATACTTGTGGGGACAGAAAGGAAGGCATGGGACAGAGCTACAGAGTGACCAGTTTGGGTCCTTGTGGGATCCATGTAGAAAGTCTAACCAGGTCTAGTCTATATGAGAGACACAGCTATAGACTGACCAGATTTAGGTAGTGCCAGAATGCACATGTGTGCTTGGTACTTTGCCACTGAAAAGGTCATGCTGACTCACTTTTCTGTTCTGACCACAACAGTAGAAAGTGTGAGTAGTTCTAGTCTACATAAGGTTCAAAGCTTCAGAGTGATCAGACTGGGTCGTTGTGCGGACAGAGTGGAAGGTGTGCCAGGTCTAATCTGCATGGGGAAAGGGCACCCAAATGACCAGCCTGGGCCCAGACGGAGTGGTGGGGGCAGGCTGAGTGATCACACAGAGGGTGAGGGTGGGGATGAGGACAGTGTGAAGCAAATGGTCAGATGGGACCCAAATGCGGGGAGGTGATGTGGAGTAGAGTTAATAGGTGAGGTCTGGACGGGGCTGGGGAAGCCTGAGTGACTGGCTGGATGTGTTGACGGAAGGCAGCCAGGCTGTGGTCAGCAGCAGAAGGGCCTTAAAGACCCTCCCTGGCCTGAAGCATTTTTATGTGTCTGTCTGTCTTCTCCCTGAGCTCTGTGTCTGGCCCCCTCCCCATGACTGCATCCACACCATCCTGTTTCATCGGCCCCACCTTGGACTCTCGGCCTGGCCCCCAGCACTGCATGCTGGGCCCATCACCAACTCATCTTTTTGCAAACTTTGAGCAAACCCAGGAGTCCCTTTCTCCCTGTACTTTGGTAGCTGATAGGCTGCCTGGATGAGCTAAGGTCCCCCCAAGCCTTGCACCTTCCTCCACGGCCTGCCTGCTTTTCCATCCTCAGGGATGGGCTGCCCTTTGTCAAAGCCCCACCTCTGGCCTGTTCCCCCCTCACTAAACAGTTTTCAGTGTCTCAATAGCTTCTGCTTATATGTTTGAAGATTCCAAACTGAATGGGGAGGTGGCGAAGGCCGCGCTGGCGAACGAAGACTGCCCCCACATAGACCAGGCCCTCACTCCTGATGAGGGCCTGCCCTTTACGCGCTCGGGCACCCGCGAGAGATACGGACCCTGCTTCCTCTTATCAACCGGGGAATACGCGTGCCCACCTGGTGGAGGAATGAGAAAGGGTATGTAGAGGAAGCTGGAACACCGTGCACCAGCCGGGCCGCCTCGCGCTCCTGCAAATGGGTGGGCAGGGCGGTGGGTGTGGGATGCTGAGGGGCAGGCAGGCACACTAAGAGGGGCAAGGATGGAGGGATTCCTGCGGGGTTGGCCGCTGGAGGTCTGAGTCCCTTCCCCCCAAGTAGGATGTTAGGCTGGCAGAGCAAATCTGAGGCCCAGGCAGTTATTGGTTTGTTGAGCTAAGTGGTAGAAAGGGGCTTAACACAAGGTGGCTGACTCCAAAGCAAGGGGTATCCACCATCTTGGGCTGCTGTGGCAGGACAGAGCAGGTCTAGGAGGCAAAGTGATCTCTCCCGTTCCTTAGCTGAGGAGGCAGTGGGGTGGGCACAGTTTGGCCAGGCTCCTGTAATCTCAGCACCCAAGATCCATGTTATGAAGGAGGCTTCCTTAAAAGAGTATTCACAGGCCGGGGAGTAGTAGAAAAGGGAGAGGTGGCTTCAGGGACTGGGGACAAGGCCATTATCTCTGCAGTCAGAATATTGCTAGCGGCAGATACAGAACTTGCTACATGAGAAGCTGGGTAAGCAGGACTCTTGTGCAGGCCCTTCGGTCATCAATGCCCACTGGCCATTGCCCTGATTTGTTTAGCGCCCCCTTGTGGCTGGCAAAGGCTGAGACTAGTCATGGCCTCTGCTGGAGGCCTCCTTGCAGCCAGAGAACTTCAGGCTGACCCTGCTGGAAAGAAGCTTCTAATAGAGCTTGAGCGTGGGCTGGAGTGAGAGAGTTGGGGAGGACCCAGAGTGTCCCAGGGAAAGGCTCCAAGTCCGGAACGCGGGGCAAGCCTTTTCCCGTGCAGCAGACTGGCTGGGCAGCTCTTGCATGTCTTGGGGTGCCTCAAGTGCTCACATGGGTGCATGCTGATAGAGGGAGCAGGCTGGATCCGACAAGTATGTGGATTTCTGAGAACAACAGTTGGTGTAGTGTGTGGCCATTGTCAACTTCACCAGTATTTGAAGTGATTAAACCAGATGCAAGTAGCAAGCAGACTTCAAACTCTAAGGCTGACCTAGAAGAGAGGTAGCCTACACTGAGGGGAAGTAAAGTCCTCCAGGTCACTAGTGCTTAGTTGTGCCCACCTAATCTAGGCTGGCCCCTGCTACTGTGCTCTGCCTGGAGGCTTCACGGACCTCAGCGTGGTGTACCACGTTTCTCGCATGGTGATGCATGGCAGGGGGCTGCCAGCCTTGGGGAGGCCTCCATCCTCAGCACCATCTACAGATAGGCCTGCTGCTGCCCTGAGCAATTGGCTTTTTCCCAGGTGTAGGCTCTAGAAGGTCCAGGGGCCGGGACTACCCTGAGGGGTGAGGGCAGGGATAATGTTTCCAGTGCTATACTCTGCCCCGTAAGTTCTCACAGACTGCCTTTATCCTCATCTTGAATGTTCCATCAGTCAGTACCATCTAGAAGAGCAGAGAGGAGTCTCTTTACTGTGCTTTCAGAAGCCCAGGGAAGAAGCACCCCCGTCTCCCTGTAATGGCCAGGGAACCCAGCACAAACTACTGTCCACAGGTGATACCCTGCTCCCACCCCAGCTTAGGTGCCAGAGTCTCTGGGAGGTGGCAAGGTTGAAGGATCCCCCTCATGTCCACGCAGTCCCACCTCTCACAGAGTCCTGATAGTTGCCAAGGATTCGATTTTCTGTGGTTGATTCTGAGCCATAAGCCCTGCAGGTGTTTAGGACCACGTGCAGAGTAGAAGTAGGAACTTCACGCATTCCCCCAGAAGGGAAAGAGAGAGGCTGCTAGGCCGGCTCGCTGCATGGGAAACAAGCCCGCTGGAGAAGAACCTGCCTGCCTCTGCATGCGGCTGTTCTGTCTTTCCTCCTCCTTCCTTAAAAACTAAGTACCAAGTGGGATGGGAAAGCTGAGAAGAGAAGCTCAAGTGTTAATTGTATTCTTTACATACAGATCTTTGCAAAGAAAGCCCTGTCATTGCTAAGTATATGCCGACAGAGGCTGTGAGAGTGACTTGACCAGGCGGCTTGGCCGAGGACACTGGTGGCTATTAAGCATCTGGGTGGACCTGCAGCCCCTCCTCACCCTCGGACAGAGTAAATTCACGCCATGCAGGTTTGCCGGACGAGTCCGAGTGGCACAGGCATTGTACTAGGACGGACGTAGCTTTTTCTACGGCCAAATGGTAACTGACCGTAGAGGATTTCTTTTCCTTCTTTTCATTTAAAAAAAAATTAATTTCATTTGGGAAGGGGGGTGGAGGGTTTCCTTAGCATGACTTGCATGAAGTTAAACAGAAAACCCAGCAAACCAAATCTACCAACCTTCTGCAACAGTATGATTACCCTGAACAACAATAATGAAAAGAAAAAGCAAGCGTCCCATATATTCTTTCAGAGCTCTTTACTTTTACACATACTGGTGCAGCTAAACTGTAACAGCATTCAGTAGAAATCTGTACGTTTCTGAGAGCAGAGGGCGGGTGGGGAAGAAAAATGGGGATGGGAAATGGATTGCTTCCCTGTTTGTACACAAGATTGCAAGCAAGGTTCCAAAAAGGGCAGTCGGTCAGTCATCGGTCATATTGACCTCACCTTCATAGCTCATCTTTCACACGGAAACTGAGAACTTTGCTCCAAATAGAATCGTGGAAACTCGCACTGCAGCTGCCTTCCCTCTGTCTGGCATGCTTGTGACCCAGCGGATGTCTCCCCAGGACCCCGGCAGCAGCTAGTCTAGGTTGATTCTCTCATCTTACCTGTGTTTAGATCCAGTGTGACCAACTTTCATAACAAATTGTTCATAGCAAATAATCAGCACCATATGGATTTTCCAATTGTTATTTTAAAACCAAGATGTAGAGCACCAAAAGTTCAGGACCACAGGAGGGGCACCCTCGTCTACTTTTACCAAGGGACAACCTGGCATTGTATGCAATTTAGAACTTCAGAGTAAAAAACTGCATGCCCGATGTTATGCAAAGCGATTCAAGCATGAAATAAATTTTGTATCACGGTTTCTGTATAGTCTAAAGCAGATTTGTTTTCCTGAAGCAATTGGAGGTTTGCAGAGACACGCTTCTGCATCTCGAATAAATATAGTATTTTCCCAACAGAAACAGAGGACAGTAGCTTGGCTTTGGTCTGATTCTAAAATTAGTTGGGGGTGGGGGGAAAGGATGGTATTTTTGAAAAACACATGCTCGAGTTGAAAAAGAAAATGCAACATCTCAAGCTTTCACTGCAGCTTACAACTTTTCCTGGAAAGACAGCAACAAAGCTTTAGCTCAACAACCTCCCCTCCCTGGGGCCTGGTCCCGGAAATAAAAAGTTGACTTTTGAGATGAAGCACGAGCTTGGGTTTTTATTGCCTCCAGGTAGTGTTGTGATTCTCTTCTCCAGTGTGCGGTGGCTGGGCTAGGGTAAGCCTGGGCTATGGCTATCACTGCTGTGGTCCCAGTGGGGAAAGCCAGGCCCTAAGGAGAAAGCGGGTCCCTATAGGTGGGTTGGGCTGGGTGGCCCTTGGGTGTACATCCTGTTGAACCAGGGCAAGAAGGCCATTCTCAGAAAGCACGAAGTGTCTTCTGAAGACTGGACGTGAGACTAGCACACAATCTAGGGGATTTGCCTGACTTGGAAACTTGGTGAATCATGCCATATTGTGGAATCCTTGAATCTGAACATGTCAGAACACCCAGTCCCCTGTGCAGACCATGGTCACCTCCCTGCCAGGCCACAGTGGAATACAATGGAGCCAGAGGCAGAAGTCTAATGACCTGGTCTGGGTGCCCTATACTGCTGCACCCTTGCAGTCTCTGTCTGCTCGTCATCTCATTGAATACCCCTCTCTCAGCCTGGAGGCATCTTGGAAGGGACAGAGTCCTCCTCCTAGGGATCTCGATTTGCTTGAATTGTTTACTCATTTTTGATGGAGGAATACAGGATTCAATCCTTTTCTTATTCTCTAGGAATTCCAGAAATGTTCCAGTGGAAACAATCCCTGAAAGTCATGGCAGTCAATCTCTGATCATTTTAAAGATGAGAACATGAGGCCCAGGGACGGGAGTGATCTTCCCAGGGGCATAAACAAGTGGTTATCAGTCTTGCCCTGATTTCAGTCAGTTCCCTTGACATCTCCCAGCATGGTCTGATCCAATGATCCTATGGATGGGTGGGTGGCAAAAGTGGGTGCTGAGCTCTTTTTTTTCAATGCCTCTAAGCATTTGCTTCAACTTCCTGTGCAAGGTGAGGTTCAAGGACCAAGGGGTTGGGGCTGGTAGTTCAGTGTGAGATGGCCATGGGACTCTAACAGCCATTCACTAATCTCAGGATAGACACTGCTTCAGGGAAGGCAATGTTTATACTACCCAGTGATCTACCAGGGAAGAACAGCCTCTGGCGAATAACACAAAGCCATCTGACAACTGGATTTTCAGAGACACAGAAGCTAATGGAGAAAAAGAACCAACCATACACAGAGCATTTACCATGTGGGGAGCATCTCAGAAGTACTGTCGAATGATAGCTTATCAAAGCCCCACTTTACAGGCAAGAAAACAAGATGCAGAGAATAAAATAACTGGCCAGAACCACATCATCAATAAATGAAGAAGTCAAGATTTTAACTCAAGTACTCTAGAGCTCAGGTTAAGCTGTTTTAAGCTAAATGATGTTCTTCAGATGCTGGCCCTTACATGCAGCACTGACAGAAACACTAGAGTTGCTGGTCCTAAGTTCCAGGACACATAGGTCTTGGCTTTATTCCCTTTTCCATGAAGTACCATGGGTATGGCAGAAAAGGTCACTTCACATCCTGCTTTCAAGATTCTCTTCCCCCACACAGCTGGCTAAGCTTCCTCTCCAGCTTAAATGCCCTTCACCCTAAGAATAAAACTGAATGGCCCTCAACTGGCCTGCGCAGAGGCCAGCAGCCTCCCTGACCTGTTCTTCTCATGCCTGCCTCCCTCCATGCTCTAGTCACTCTGAAGTTTTGAATATGTAGCAGTTACACAATGTGCCCTGTGACCTAGAACACTCTCCCTCTAGGACCAGCCCACCAACTTCAATTGTTAACTCAAACTGACCACTAAAAGTTACCTCACCCAGAAATGGAAGATGCCTTGCAAATGACAGGAGAGCTTTATTCCAAGCCAGAATCCTGGCTTCACCTTTCATAGCCCCAATTCATGTAAGGTTGGCCTGATGGCCCTCACAACCCCCTGGGACAGAGCTGTAGGTTGTGCAGAGAAGTCATAGAACCTGCATAGTGCCTACGATCAGGAAGCGAGGGAGTGCAGGATGAAAATATTGTAACATCCAGTGTGTGCTAGACTTTCAATAACTGCTCTAGGGTGGGCTATGATGTCTGCAGCATAGCTCTCAAACATGGGACCAAACAGAAGACAGGTAAGGATAAGCACCTACTCATTTAACATTTCTACCTTAGGGTGACCTTAAGGCTATACTAGTGAGTTCACTTATTTACATTTACCGAGTAGTTTTGTGTTAGGATCAATCCTTGTGAGGGAGTTCTATAATAGACCAAGACCTGATATTCTGCTGTCAAAGAGATTATGATCTATTAGGAATGAAGGATTAGGGTAATTACGAAGTCTGAGAATGACCAATAGCAACAAAGGGCCTGGAAAAAAGAATCTAGGAGATATTTGTCAACACTTCATTATGCATCGCATGAACAAGTATTTTCAGACACTCACCAGAGGCAGCCAGTGAGGTGACTTGGAGAAAGCCTTTCTGCTGCTGCTGTCAAGAAGGACAAAATGGAAGGTGTAGCGATAAACTGGTCTATGGTTTCAGCTAGTGTGCGGAGTCATTCATTCTTCTGGGAATGGACTATCTGTGCCCTGCTTGCTTCCAAAGGGAACTAACTTAGTTCCAAAAGTCTGAGGTTCAGATCAAACAGTATGTGGCTGAAGCACTACCAGATCCTGTTTCAGGACAGGAAGGAGTCCTGACACACTTCTTTCTGATGCTCATGCAGAGGTCTTGTAAGAGGCATCAGGATTTAGCAGCAGAAGACAGCAGGTACTGAAAGAGGAAGAAGGGAGCTCTGCACTGCAATCTTGTGGGAGAGAGTGTGCTGGTTCCTTGTGAGTGGAAACTCTGGGAGGTATGAGCCTGAGCAGAACTTCCAGCTTACAGGACAGTGGCCTATTCCAACACGGATCATCTCTGAGCTATCCAATTGTTCCACTTCTGGGAACCTTGACAGCTATTCCGTTTCTGGTCATTTTGACAAGATTATCTCAGAGCACAGAGAGGCTGCACTGACTTCTGTTGGTTCTGGTAGGTGGGAGACCAAGGGCCTTGCTGGCCAGGGAGAAGAATTCCAAGGGTTTTGCTGTAATATTGGGAGAAGAATTCTATGTCTTAGCTTCCAAACGCATCTATGGCCATTAGTGGTCTCTAGCTTCAGGCCTGAAGAACCGAGGATTGTCTTCATCCATATTTTCCTGAACTGAACCCCCTTCTAGTCTCAGGGCTACACTCTCCCATCATCATCTAGTTCAAGGGCCTAGCTGGTCCAGTCATGACTGTGGACCATAAGTGAGATACATGGCTGTGAGGTGGTCTCTTCCCTCTTTGGGCCTCCGTTTTCCCACACGAACAATGAAGATGCTGGAAAACATCAGCAGTGTTTAAACTTTCTCAAGGATGCCCCTGTCGAATTAAATCTTATGTGAAGTCCAACATAAAATATACAGATAAAATCAGAGCTGCTCGAATAAAGTGGAAGTGGATAATCCAGTCCTTTTTCTACTTAGCTTTCCTTTCCCACAGTCCATAAGGAGGTCACTGAGTCCTTAGTAGACTCCAGGGATCTGAAGAATGTAGCTTGAAGGCCAATAGGCGAGACGATGACTAAAGATCCCTCAGCTTGGATATCCTAGAATTGTGCAATTTCTTAAAGCCACTGGAACAAGTTATCATAGGCCTAAACACTGCAACTGAGTAGCTTGGCCATTACAGGCACACAGGCTGGCTCCAGCATCCTGTCTGTCTTAGATGATCACAAAAGTCTTCTGAAGAGTTTCACTGGTTATAGACCCCTTTTGTCTGTCCCAGGACTCTCTTCCACTGCATTTTCTTCCCACAAACCTTGTCTTTTCCCCCGCTATTTCCACTCCCTCCATCCCTTCTCTAGAGCTTTTTCTCTTGGTTCTGGTCACCAAGACAGCCATTCTTCCCAAGTCTCCAGAGTACCTCAATATCTTTGAACAGGAAAACTGCACAATATGGGTTCTAAGCGTAAAACCCCATGATAGACTTGTGGTTGCTTTAAGCACAGCCTAGAACCTTCTTTCTTGCCAAGTCAAAGGATAGAGAAATAACCACGGGGCTAGGGCTGGGTTTCCTGTCTCTACCAGGCAGGGAGAGGCTGGACAGCTCCTGCTGGAATTTTAGCTTTCTGTGTCCTTTGGTGGGGACTTAATCCCTCATTCTCAACTGCTGAATAGGAAGGATGTTGTCTCCTAGAGCCTGGACACTAGGCAAACAGCTGCCTATGGTTCTGGCTTGTGGTCAGCTCAACCAGCCCAATAAGATTAACCTTGTAGTCTGACAAAGTGAGTTTCTGGGAAAACTTGGTAGAAAAAGCCACTTTATTAAAGGTTCTCTATCATAGTCCCTCATTTCTGGACCTGTCAGATTGGCTTTCCTTCCAATTGCTCTCTTGGCTCAATGATTCCTGAGACTCGTATCCTCTGTGGCATCTGAGGGAGGGTACACGGTCTTGGAGTTCTGGCCAAGTGCAGGTTGTACTGGCAGCTGACAGAGGGCCAGGGAGTGCCCAGCTCCACAGCCCACATGGAGTCCTGGTGTTGACTGCAGAAACTGCACAGGTTTTGGGGACCAGACGTTGGATTCGGTACCATCCCCACACATGCCATGCTCGTTCCAACCCCAGGAGTAACATGATCCACCTGTGAAGGAGAGAAAGATGCTGTCAAAGTGGGTCTGGATAAAAGCTGAAACACTCAAACCGAGTGTGCAGGTATCATTGAAAACCCTAGGTCATGCAAGAAGAAACCAAAGCTCAGCATCACTTGGAGGTGTGCCCAGGGTCTCCACCATATCACAGCTTCTCTCCCATATTCTGGCCTGCTGTCTGAATATTTGCTGTTTCTACTATCCAATAACTAACTGCTCATGCCCCAAATGGCTTTCCTCATTGGCCCTTTGCTTCCTGTTGCTGCCACATACAATCCCTAACCAAGATCTGCTAACACTATCTCCAAGAATAACTCAAAAATTTTTGCCTCTTCATCTCTACTGCTGGTCCCTGACCCAGACCATTCTGTCTCTACCAGGTCATTTTCTCCTCCCTAGGCCAAATGTATAGTTGGCTAACTAGGCTGCTCACTATTCACTCTGATCTTCAGAGAACATCAAGATGATTTTTGACAACTACAAGTGTAACAGCTCATCACTTCCCTGCTTAAAGACCAACACTTCAGTGGCTTTCTGTGGTACCTAAAGGGGCACTTCTGGCCTCTTGGTCTGGCTCCTGACTATCTATCCTATTGGTCCCACGTTGCACAACTCTCCTGCCTCCCTCAGCGTATCCCAGAATCTCAGTTTCCTTTATTTCCTTAAAAATGGCCTGGAAGGCCTTTCTCTCTCTCAAAGTCCTGACTTTTGGGGTTTCAGACCTCTGCATCCTTTTGATTCTAGTCTAAAAGCAGCTCAGAGGCCAAGTCCTCCAACAGCCCATTCCAAACTGGATTTTTGTTAGGACCTTGTCCTTTCTCTTCATGGGGAGCCTGCTCTCTGTAGTGACAGATAATCTGTGTGGTAATGTGTCTGCAATCCCCTCCTCGCTAGCCTATGCTCCATGGTGAGAAGCGCGTGTATTTTGTTCACTGCTATTTCATTAGCATAATGCCTGGGACTCGATAAGCATTTATTGAACATACAATAGAATAACCAAACTCAGAGGCATACAGCCAGAGTAGCCGAGCCAGCGAGCAAGCCCAGGTCATGCAACAGCCCAGGATGTCTGTACCCTCTTACAGTCTCTTCCTAGCTGTTGGCCTTCTTTTAGGGGCTATAGTCTTTCACATTTTTCTGTGGTTGCTTTAACATATTCTTCTGGATATAAAAGTAATATATCCTCATGGCAAGAAAAAGAAAAAACAGAAAACAGGATGAGTGTAAAGAAAGCCAAACCTGCAGAATCTTGCCTACTACTGTAGATATCTCATTTATCTTTCAAGTCTTTAACTTGAAAATATTATAAATATTAGTATCTACTTTTTATCCTGCTTTTATCCCTTAACATTAAAACACATTTTCCCTATGAGAATGCAAACTGTTAGAACACTAAATCAAAACTAATTTGCTTGAAATTTTAAAATAGCTCAATATGCAGAAAAGTATGGAAAGTCATGTAAGAAAAAGATGCGTATCCTCACTTAACATATTTGCTTTAAACCCTCCCCTGACAAAAACCACCAAGTGTAAGCCCCACCCTGACACTTGCCTCCCCAGTCATCTCTTCCTAAGGTGATGTACATTAACTGCACACTTGCATATTTCCTACAAACAAACGTCCTTAAATCCATGTAATATTTTTAGTTGCTTTAAGGATTTATAAAAACAGTATCATCCAAATATGTAACTTTCATATTACTTGCTTTTTAAACTCAGCATTGCTCTAGAAATTTGACTGAGGTGATAGTTATAGATCTAGCTCATTCATTGTAGTTTTAATTATGCAAAGTATCTCATTATGTAAAATCATAGTCCACTTATTCAATTCCCTTGGGATGAATAATTCTTTATTTAGATCATTGATGATACTGTATTATACCACATTACATCATATATAAAATATACAACAATAATATTAACATGGTTGCTATTATAAACAATACTGCAATGAACATCTTTGAAAATCCTTTCGTCAAAGAGTGGTATTCATGCAGGGTGATCACTAGGAGCACCCATGAAAACTACATGATTAATTTTCACAAGTATGGCCAGCTAGCTCTCACACTGGCTGTAGTCATTGACACCCCTACCAACCACGAGTATGAATGTTTCCCTTTATCTCTGCCTCTACACTCTTGCTGCGCGGGTAAGTACATTTAATCCGTTTCCATTTCCCCACTGGTCAGAGGGAGCACTTCTTTCTGTCTCTTGGCCATGCTGTCTATGAGCTGTCCATTCACATTCTCTTATCTATCTTATCCTTGGCTTGTTTGGCTTCTTACTGATTTTAAATTTTCTTCCTGTATTATTTTGTTTATTTTGTTATATGTGCATTGCAAGTATTTTCTCCCAGAAGTCTGTGTGATGTCTTTTCTCTTTATCATGTCTTTTGTTATAAAAATTTATTTATAATGGCTGCTTATTTGCCCATTATGAAGATTAAACAAGTTACTTAACCTGCCTCCTACTATCAGATACTTAGGCTGTTTCTAATTTTTCATTATTTTGTATAGCATTGCTATGAACATCTTTATGCATGAGCATTTGTTGCTCTCTCTAGTTATTTTCTCAAATTAGATTCTTAGAATGAAAATTCTTGGTCAAAGGGATAGAGACAGCTTTGAGACTCCTATACTGTTTTGAGTTCCGCCAGATATTTTTCAGAAAAGCCATCTGAATATAACTTGACCCTGTCACAAGATTCCCACATTGTCAGCATTTATAGCTAATATATTTAAAGATCTTTTCTAATTTGAAGATAAAAATCGTATCTAATTGTTTTAATTTGTACTTTAGTACTGAAATTGGAAAATTATTGTTATGTTTCTCAGATATTTGTAATATGTATTTCATATTCTTTTTCCAGATTAGAATAAAAGAATTTAAGTGATCACACCAAGAAAGAGACGACTTGGGCTAAAACCCCAGCTGTGCCACTTTTTAGCCGGGTCACTACACGTATCAGGCATCATGGATCACAGTTCCTTCATCCATTAAATGGGAAAATCACAATCTCTCTCACATATTGTTTACAAGGATTAAGCAAGTAAAATATGTATAGACTACTTAGGCCTGGCACAAAGATCTATATAAATATCTGTTATTATTGTTAACTAGTAAGAGCTTTGTTGTCTTAAAGATTTTTACTTTAAGGATATTAATTATTTTTCTGTCATATTTAGCATTAAGTTTTAAGTCTTTGCATCTATGTCAACTTACAATTCTATGTGGTAAAATTTATTCTTCTTTTATATTCACTTTCTTCCACTGCTTTTGAGAGTTGAAAGCTTATCTCTATCCAGATCAGAAAACATCCTTTTTGATTTTCCAATGGCTTGAATTTTTTAATGTTATGATTAATTACCTACCAAAATTTTATTTTGCAGACCACACATTGAGGAGGGGGGCGACTGACTGAGTTCTGGGATTACCCTGCCACTTAGTAGGAAGGTAATCACTGGCCAGAAGCTTGTGTTTGGGGAAACACAGAAGTCTGCCTGTTTGGCCTGTGAACGAGGAAAGGAACACAGAGAGGATGAGCCCAGGCTGCGATTCCTGTAGCTACGCAGGCCCGTCAGCCAGGGTGATCTAAGGTACAGGCAGGAAAGCAGAGGAGCCGTAGTATCTTCAGTCCGGTGCAGCACCTGGTGTGGGCCTTGTGCCCAGCCCTGGTGAGTGGCCCAGCTGACTGACAGCAGGGATGGGGGTGGGAGGAAGGCAGGGCTGACCTCCCAGCAGGATGCAGCACAATGGGCAGCTGGCAGGTCCCTCTTCTCCTGCCAAAGGGAACAATGCTCTAAGGAAGCCATGCTCAGGGCAGGGGTAGCCAGAGGCCTAGAGCCAGGACTTTCATGCCCACTGGGTCGAGAAGCCTGCCAAAGGCCTAGCAATCTCTTCTCTAACACTTCCAAAGAAAACTTTCTTGGGGTTATGTGCTTTGCATGCTTTAATTCTGACATCCCTGTGAGGTAGTCACATGTAATGACAACTTACAGCACATCAATGGTGAGACCAAAGTTTTAGAACTCAGGCAGTGTGGCTCCAGAATCTGTGCTATACTCTTCATACTAGACATGGGGCTCTGCCATACTTATTCTAGGGAAGGTAGAAAACATTTTACTGCAAGGGGGCACATTAGGTCTCTGCCACCTACAATCTGGTAACACTTTAGAAAGCTTTCTTAGCTTGAATCATCAACAGGAGCAGTCCACAGGTCAGAGCACACCGCAGTCTGCTGATTGCTGGCATGTCCTGTTTACTACAGACCATGCTGTGCTGTCCCGGGTCCCCATCACCACACAGCGGTGTAAATAACTTACCACACATATTCCAAGAAGAGGACTAATGCCTACTACTAACACATGGTGACACATCTACACAGAAAGCAGATCATCAAGAGGGCTGGCCACAACAGGAGCAGGGTGGGGGGCCTTGGATGAAATGACAAGAAGCATACGATTTCCAAATACTGTGAACACACCATTCAGAAAACAATCAGGTGTGCAAGGCCCTGATAAGGGTTGAATTCCTTAGCACTACATAAGCCAGGAATGGTGGTGCAGCCTATAATCCCAGCACTTGGGAGGATGAGGTAGGAGCACTGTGCCGTGTTTGAGGCCAGCCTGGACTATATAACGAACAACAACAACAAAAAGCAAGCAATCAGGGAGCTAAGGTCAGAAAGTAAACAACTGGTTATCCTCTCATAGAAGGACATACAACAGGACATCTGTAAGGCGAGAGTCCCTCTAACATTTCAGAAGGGTCTTCCACCCACAAAACTCGCTTGGGGCCACCATGTCAGGGCACAGTGAAGGGAGAAAACCCTTTGGCTTAAAACAGGTTTCCATGTAGGCTTCTCTCAAGCAGAAGGGAGATGAAGGAGGGCGGCTTGCAATGAGCCTCTCAAGCCAACTGGAATGCAGAACACTCAGTTTTCAAAGCAGGTGGGTGAGATGTCCCTGGTTTCATGGAGGGCTGTCGGCAGTACGCCTGGCACCTGGCAGATCCCTCAGGAGACCAATAACCCACCTGGTTGATGTAGACTGACTGTGCTAGCTCAAGGGAACAGAGACTAGTAGTTACCAAGGGGTTCCCTGGCCCCTGAGCAAAGACCCTTTGCCCATGGGGCACAATACAGGTGGGTCAAGTAACAGGAGCTCCAGCCCAGCACACATGTCAACCTAACAGCCCTATAGGCAGTGGATCCTCAGAACTGGCAGGATCGCTAGCACAAGCCAGACACATGGCCTAAATCCCTTCAAGCCTGTGAACTTGATTAAGTTTCTTGGCAACCTGGCTGTCTTAGTGCTTTATGGTGCTGAGACTGCAGCTCAGTGGAAGACAAGAGCTGCAGCTAATGCCTGAAAGAACAATACCTGAGGAGCGGAAACCTTACCCAGCCCTGAGTGTGGGCCTGAGGTGGAGAAAGTGCAAAAGGCCAGGACCTCTTGCATCTGTTGGGCAGCGAAAAGCAGAGAAGGGAAGGACAGGTATGAACAGTCCAGGGTTCACACTGTTGCACCAGACCTGGCCACAGCAAGAGCTACTCCTCTGCAACACAGGAGAAAAGACGGGAGGGCCATAGTCTGGGCACTGTCATAGACAGGAAGGGCCTGCTTTCAGGAAGCTAGTATACTTCAGTGAGGATGCAGCTAGGCAAAGGTAGGAAACCCCGTGGAGTGTCCAGCCACCCCAGCTCACAGGGATCTCATCATTCTGGCAGCAGTGGGTGAGACAGTCCCTAGGGTCCTTCTGTGAACAAGAAAAAGTGAGCGAGGAGCCCAGAATTTAGGCCCTCTGAAGTACTCTGGGTCTCGGTGAGAGAAGAGCTTTGGGCTGTGCTTCTCTTGTGTGAACTGCTGCAAGAGCTACTTTATTTTGTGCACATAGGCCACTGGCCTGAGCCGGGGACATCAGGGAAAGACACAAGCTTGGGCCTTCCTATAGATCACACTACCAGGACACCAAGTCTCAGCCCCACAGCTTGTTTACTCAAAGCCTTTTGTGGTGGGGACCTCTGAGCCTCACCCCTCCTCCCTTTCTCACGTGTGCTGCTCTCTCACTGGATTTACTCAATCACATGGTCATGCTTTGCCCACACTGAGTCCAATTTTATTTCATCACGTGGGCACCTTTTCTGGCTTAGGCCCTGTGCCGACACAGGACCCAGAGTGTGAAAAAAATAAAATCTCTCTTTGTTCCCAGGGTCCCACGCCACTGGGGAAGACATTATGGGAAAAGACAACTGAGACTGTGGGAACTGATAGCATGCATACCATGGTGTTCACTGAAGCACTGGTTATTATCACAAAAGACTGGGGACCATCAAAGCATCCATTAGTAGAGGAATGTCTCAAGAAACTAAGTGTTGGCCATAACATTAAATAATATGCAGTTAATAAAAATATTGTGCTCAGATTCAATGGCCTGGCATGGGAAGAGATGCAAGGCAGGATTATGAGAAAACAGGCTCCACAACAACATAGAGAGGTATAATTCAAGTTATGTGAAGGCCCTATGCACTTTTATAATTTTTATATATACAGATCTTTAAGAATAGTTCCCTACCTGAGAGCGGCCTTTGAGGAAGAGACAGAGAAATATGAGGAGGGCAACTCTTTATTTTCTTTGTTGTGATTGTTCAAATATTTAAAAAGTAATGACACAGGTTGATCATTAAAATTTCAAAGGATGGGATAGTGTAGAGGATAGGAAGATATGCTCTTATTTGGGACAACAGAAGGTGTCACTGAATGTTCCAAAATTAATTCTTAGCTGGGTTTTGAAGGATAAACAAGAGTTTACCAATCTATTTATAGACTGCCTGTTAAAATTCCCATTTTGAGCTGCCTTCAAAGATCCTGTTGGATCTTTCTATAGAATTAAATTGTGCCTGAGTGTACAGCTGGGTCCCAGTGGGTATTAGAGGCTGTTAGTTTCACCTCCTCTCAGCTCTTGTAGTACCCAGATCTCTCTAAGCAAGCAAGCACATCACACCTTTCCTGGTTTTCCAAATATTTCTACTTGTAACTGTCTCAGGGTAGGACTGGCACACCATCAGTCCTAGGGTACTTGGCACTCGGATGTAGCTGCTGATGCAAATGGACTCTGTGGCCTTTCCCATGCCCATGCTCTTCCCGGGCCTCCTGTTTTGTCTAGACAGCAGCAGGCAGGGCCACACATACACATCACACTGAGATCTGGTGCCTTGCTGCCTTTCTTTCTCTTACTTTCTTTCTTTCTCTTCTTTATTTGAGACAGCATCTTGCTCTGTAGCCCAGGCTGATCCTGAACTCACTATCCAGCTCAGGCTGGCCTCAAACTCAAAACAATCTTCCTGTCTCCGCCTCCCCAGTGCTGCGATTACAGGTGTGCACCATCACACCTGGCTTATGTGGTGTCGGGGAAATGAACCCAGGGCTTTGTACTTGTGAGGCAGTTGCTTTAACCATGGAGCCACATCCCCACTTTACTCCCTACTCTGTGGTCAGAGCTGCTTTCAGAGTGGAGAGCTATTAAGTCTGTTGCTGGTTACACTGATTCAGGAGAGGAGCATCTCCTGTAGGAAATAACCGCAAGAACAATGGTCCCAATGGTGCTACTTGGGCGAAAGACATTGTCAGTGTTGGAGCTTTCAGTAATTAGTCCATCCATCATTTCCCAGGGCCAACAGTGCCCCCAAGGCAGGAGCTGAGGTAGCAGGAAGAAGCCATTCCTAAATAACGAATTGCTCTGGAGATATTTGGGGTTTGTGGCTCAGATTGCTATAAGAAGGCTACCTGTGGGAACAGGCTGGCCTAGGCTCCCCTCCAGACCAAGATCTGTGGCAGCTCTAAAAAAGGGTGAGCGAGATGGTGCAGATGAGGCAAGGAGGCCACCAAGGAGTCTGTGGCTATCCTCCAGCTAAGTAAAGATATGGGCCTAGGGAACAAGGGATTTAGGAAGATAAGGTTTAAAATCCAGTCATAATCTAGCCACTTCTCAACAGACCCATTGCCTCTCACTGGTAGCCGTGAAAGGGCTTCACAACTGTTCTCTCCGCATAGTCTCTATCACCCCTACGGTACATTCTCGACACAGCAAGTCATCCTGCTGAAACCCAAGTCAGACATGGCGTTGCTCAGCTCGGAACTCTCCAATGGCTTCTCCTCTTGCTCAGAATAAACAGTAGCTTGTCCCCAGTGCGCCTGTGACACCATGTGCCATCATACACCACTCTGCTGACACCCTCACAGTAACAACAACTCCCTAACAGTTCATCAAACAGTACTCATCTCAGGTCTTTTCCTTGGTATTCATGTTATCTGTAATGGCCTTGCCCCTGATCGATCTATCTCTCCTGACCAAAAACACAAGCTCCTTGAGAGTGGGGACTCTGTTTTGTCTGCTGATGTAATCCAGCCTCTGAAGTAATGTGTAGGGTAAACACTGTTGTATGAATGAACAAACAGTTCATGAATGGTTAGCAAGGACTGAAAGAGAACCCACAGAGGCGGGGAGGAAAAGTGAGCATGGCTGGTCCCAACTCACTGTGAGGAAGAACTGTAACAACTGGCAGCCTGCACTGGTGGGACTTAGCACAGTGGGCAGAGGCTGGAATGAAACAAGTCATTCCAATCCTGGAGAGACTGTGAAGTGATGTGGGGGAGCGCTTGCATGTGTCTGCGTGTGCGTGCCCATGTGTGTGCGTGCATGCATGCATGCACGTGCATATGCAAGAGAGAGATGAAAGAGAGAGGACAAATGAGAAGATGGAGGCGGACAAAGGGGAGGAATACTCCTTGTGTTAGTATTAGTTGCTTCAATCAGACAGAGGAGTGACCTTGGTTCAGATAATAGAAATGAGCTAACTGACAGCTTGGAACCTGCAGGCCTGGGGAATGCTCTAGAACATTTTCTGAACTCCACTACTTTCGAGATTGTTCAATACTCTTTGTTAATCTCTTTCTTTTCCCTAAGAGGAACCTGAGGCCCACAACAGGCAATAGAAAGTACCAAAGGTCTTTGGCCCGGCTTCCTGCTGCTCTCCAAGGGCCCACTCCCTCATGGCCGGCACCTCATCTGGGAGCTGGAACAGTCTAGTGAGCAGGGCATTTGAATTAACTCTGTACAGAAAAACAACGTGACAGGAACCCCAACAGCAACAACCTGAGTCTGGAAGAGGTTCCAAAAGAGCAAAGCTGGGAAGGGGTGGAGGTCAGAGTGCCTCCATCCCAGGAGCAGGAGGTGCTGAGATGCTGCAGACACATTTCCTCAGTCACCTGCAGGGAGAACATGCTGTGGCACACTGGCTCCACTGGGAGATTATTCTTAGATCTAGGGAGGTAGGGGTGACAGATTTAGAGCTTACGAGGTAGAAACTAGAAACGTGTTGGCCGATTTCATAAACAACGGAAATCTTTCCTACAGACTGTCTTTCTGAATTCTATATTCTCTGTTAGAAGTGCTGGTTTTCTGGTCTCTACTTGACTGCCCTCAGAGATGGAATGAAAAGGAAATTAACCTTCTCAGGGGAGTCCTGATCACCTGCAGCGTGCTGGGGTTTTGCATGATGCATCTCACTTGCAGGATGCGGCCCTGGGAAGAAGGTATTCTGATTACACACTATAACTAAGGAACAGATGCTAGAAGAGGTCCAGAAAGTAGCACAGCCTGAAGTGTGGAACAAATGCTAGGCCATGGACCAGCACGTGCGATGTGGAGCCTGGCTCTGTCAAAGCAATCTCCCTCTGATAGACATGGGGGTTTTGATTCCTTCAAGTATTTGCAGACAGCTCTCCTGTCCTCTCAGATTCTGTTACCGCAGAGATACATACATTCTCTCTCTGTAGATTGGTGGCAGAGCCTGGCCCTAACTACCACCATGGACTTCCTCTCTTGACAGGCTCTGGACTGTCACCATCCCTCTTGAAGTGTGGTTTTCATAATTGGTCGAGGGCTATAGAAATCATGAGCCCATCAAATGCAAGTACACTAGAAGCTGCACCTCTATTAGCACAGCCTAAGCCACACTAGCTGCTGTGGATTTCAGGCCTGCTACCTCTTGTGGAACCCACAGTCCACGCAGACTCCTGAAGTGTTTCTTCATGACTACTCTACTACGTCTCCCCTGACTAGCCTGTATGCCAGTGTGTCAGACCTGGCTGGAGATCTCAAGTCATTTCCACTCAGTATCATCTTATTAAACAGTAATAAGAAGGGTGTTAGCAAGGGACAGGGACACAGACATAGCTCTGGGCCCAGAGGAGTTGAACTGATGCCATTTCTGGGGCCTGGCTCCCACGTGAGTTCCTCTACATCATTTCTCCAAGCCTGTGTGGAACTCAGCAGTGTGTAGGAGAGAAGGCGGGAGAATCAGAGCAATCGTGGGGGTGGGGTGAGAAGGACAAGAAGAGCAGAAGGGTCCACATGTAGAAGATGCGAGTACTATAATAGCTCACCTGTACACAGGTGACACAAACCTGAGACTCAGCTTTCCCTAGGCTTTCCAATCACTGCACAAACGCCTACTGAGGATCTGCTTAGGTTTCGGTGCTGTGCTCAATTCAGCTTCATCCATGTGTTACCGCACTGAGTCGGCTTCCACAAAGCGCAAGTGCTAGGCTAGGGGCTCGGCACCCATCCCATTATGATAGTACAAGGAGATGAGTGTCCCTGGAAGGGTGAGCCAAGAGAGGCCATGCAGAAGGTCATACACCATACACACAGACATAGACACACATGCCCCACACATGTATATATATATATATAAGCAGTAGAATTTATTGAATCTTATGTCAATAAAAATTATAATATTGGACAGGAAAAAAATAGTGGATTATTACTTTTTATTTACATTCATATTTTTTCTTTTAAATATTGGTTGTTTTTAGAAAACATTTATCTTCACAGCAAGATTAAGAAGAAAGTATAAACAGTGCCCATATACTCTCTACCCCTCCATATTTACAACCTCCCTACTCAGGTGGTACATTCCAGCATCAGAGTGGTACATCTGTCACAACTGATGAATTTACACTGACATGTCACTATTGCTCAAAGTACATACTAAGGTTTATACTAAGGTTCACCCATGGTACCATTTTATGGATTTTGGCAAATGGCTAAGACTTGTATCCACCATTATTGTTCAAATTAAGCATCACCAATTTGAAAATCCAGAATCTAAAATGCTTCAAAATACAAAAATTTGAGCACTGACACAAAGTCAAAAGTGGAAAATTCCATACTTCATTAGATGGGTCACAACTAAAATGCAGGAACACTAAAAATACAGTATAAAATTCCTTCAGGTTATGTGTATATTATGAAACATAAATGAATTTTGTATTTAATCTTAGATCCTCTCCACATGATATATCATTATGCACATGTAAATATTCCAAAGTCCCAAAAAAGTCTGAAATCTAAATACAATACTTCTGGTCCCAAGCATATCATATTGGACAAGGGATACTCAACTTGTAACATAATGAATGGTCTACCTGCCCATTAAGTCCTCTGAGTTTCACCTATTTCCAAAGCTTTTCAACTACCAGAGTTGAAGAGTAACTAAATAAATAATTACAGAGTGCTCACAATATTCAAGCATGGTTCTAGCTGTAGGGAATATAGTTGAATATAAGACACAAGATTCCTGTCCTCAAAGGGCTTATACTTTATTGGATGACACACCAAGTAGATCTACACATCAACAGACTGCAGCTAGTAATAAGTGTCATAAAGAAAAGAGAACAGAGTGAGGTGGCCTGAATGGCCGGTGGGTCAGGAAGTCTTCTCTAGCAAGGTGATCCTTGAGGTGTGACCTGAAACACTAGGAGCCAGCTATTCGAACACTTGAAACAACTTGCCAGGCCAGAGATACAACCAACACAAAGGACAGAAGTAAGAAGACGGTTTGCCATTTCCAGGTACGTAAGTCAACCACAGTATGTCCTGAGCCCAAGGAGTAGGGAGGAGGACGTAGAGTTTCAGGTAGAAAACGGCAAACGCCAACTTAGTGGAAAAAGGCTGTTCTCTCTGTAGGCTGGATTTTAGGGGTAGTATCAAGGGAGCTGACTAAAGGGGCTGCTGCACTGCAGAAGACCAGGCAGAACAGGATGGGGCTCAGTGTGGGATAGCTGCAGTGTTTTAGAGGCAGTTTCTGGGGTCTTCTGCAGTACTGTATACACACAAGTGAAAGACAGGACTCAAGTCTGCTTGAGCACAGGGTGAAGTTAAGGTGGCCTGGAGGAGAAATAGGCTTGGGGGAAAAACTGAGAGTTCCGTCTTTGACATTTTAAGGAGGAAGTACCTATTAGACATGAATGAAAGAATTTATTCCTCAAAGAGAAAACATTGATGAGCTTAAGAGATCATAAACCTAAGAAGTGGGAAACCAAAAGTCCAATGATGGCGGCTACCAGGTGGCCAGCGGGTAGCGTAAGCAGCAGTGCTGTGCTTGTGGTTCACGGGGTCCAATTTGGGGCCTTAATCACTCTAAAATACAGCTTCTATTTATGTTTTTTTCTTGAGTAAAGTGGATGACTGGGATATATGCATCTTACATGAGTTAATAAATATAAATTTTCTTTGTGAATGTTCCTATTTCATAAAAAAACAAACAATATCTCAAAGGAAAACTGCCACTTATGGATAATTAAAACCACTGGTCCGAGTTCACTGAAAGCAATATTCTTCCCTAATCCTGATGAGTGGCCAGGATTACAGGCACAGTGCTCCTTCGCTGGGGCAGGTGTCAGTGGGAGAAGTGGCATTCTGAGAAGACGCAACGTTTGCCGGAGAAATGCTGCACACCCTGATGCCAGATTCTCTTGGGGACACCTAATTCCCCCTGTGAGGCCATCTAGAAATGAGGGTCAAAGGGCCTTGTGAGACCTATATGCATTAGCCCTGAGAAGAAAAACACTACTGCAGGTAGGGAGACCAGCTAAGTTCCCTTGGGCCCCCGTTTGTATGACGGTAACATGCTTCCTAAGGGACACATTATCCTCCCAGACAATGGGGCTGGAGGCTATAAAACTGAGGCCTTGCAAATGTGCCTCCAGACCAGAAATTCTCCAGTGGAATTCTAATTTAAATGAAAACTCACAGTCCAGAACTCAGCTTATATTGTCCTACATCCCATGGTGCTAGCTATCTCTATGATGCCCATGGTTACCCTTTCCATACTTCCCATAGTTCACCTACTTCTCTCAGGCCACACTGTTCTTCCCAACATGCAGTGTTATCCATTGTCCTGGCTGTTCTCTCTGCCTAGAACTCTTCAACAGAAAACCTTATGTTCTCCTTTCTTTCCTTCACTTAAGTCTTAGTCCACAAGTCACCATCTCTGAGGGTCTTTCCTGACCACTCAGTTCCACCCTTCTTCCATTCCCTTCCACTGCTGTATTTTTCTTAACACACAACAACCCAATATAAACTTCAGTTTGTCTGTCTCCTTGCTAGAATAAAAAGCTCTAAGAGAGCAAGACTTTCATTATATTCAACCATTGTATCTCAGCACTTTAAAAAGTTTTAAGTAAATAAAATATGCTCAATAGATACTTGTTTTAGAAATGAATAGTCACCATTTACTATAGGAAAGGTTCATTCCCTTCAGGGGAAGCCAGACGGAAGAGGTTATCCACAAGAATCACCAATTCAAAGTAAATGCTGAGAGAGAAAGAGAGGGAGAAAAAGAGGACATAGAGAGAGAGAGCAAGACAGAGCGAGATTGTGTAGACATCTGATAGGGTACCTCTTGCCTCAGCTGTGGGGCAAAGGACAACTCCTCAGCTATAGAGAGTGGGCAAACCTCACTACAAGCTGTAAGACCCACCCCATCCAATCAGGTCCAGCCTGACCTAGCTCACCCCAGCTGCTTGAACGAGCAGTCATCCTTCTATCTACAGACTGATCCTCTCCTTCCTCCGAAGAGGAGGAACCAGCCAGGAAGTCTATAACTCAAGTCCTCACTTAGGACCAGCAAACTTGGAAAGAACTGGTGCTTAGTAGCTATGAAGTCAGACAGGCTTCGATTTCTGTATTCCTAAGCCTTAGCATCTTCACCTGTAAACAGAGGCGATCATCTTTGCTTTTTCTTTAAAACATACACACAGAACCCAGCACAGAGTCCATCACATGACACGTGTTCAAGTGACATTCGTTGCCTTCCCCCTCTCCCCATCTGCGGCTGGGATGGCCCCATGTACTGCCCAGAATGTAGCTGCTAGCCTGCCCTGATCTGGTCTACCTTGAGGTCAGCTGCCAGTAAATCTGGGAGAATCCCCCAGCACAAGGGTACGTAACAAAAGCATGCCATCCCTCCTCTTCCTCCTCCCCATCTCCCAGTGCACCCTTTGTGAAACTAGTTAAGCGACACTTCACACAGCTCTAGCTGAGTTCAGACTATTATTTGGCTGAGGCATCCTGACAGGCACAAGCCACTAAGCATTGCTATAGAAACAGCTTTGTTATTCTCTGCTGTGTCATTCGTTTTCTGGCTCAGTTGCTGTTTTGGTACAGGAGGAAGAGCAGCAGATGAGGTACTCATGGATCAGACTCCTAGTGGGGACTATCTCCTGTAGAACTGCATGATTAGGGGTAACTTTCTGCCTCTCTTTGTGTTTTAGGCATTCCAAATCTAAGAAGTAGGCCACTGTTTCCCAAAAGGTGGCCTAATGAACAATGGCACTTGTTTACAGAATCCTGGTGGCTGCCCTAGACCCACTCTCCAAGGGAGATTGTGATGCAGTCCAGAACTGACAGCCACTGTGGCAACAGATGGGCTAGCTAAAATGTTTCCAATATCCCAGTGTACAAACAAATAACACTGATGGATGGAGCAGTGGTGAGGGGCACAGAGCCGCTCCACTCAACCTCCCTCCACTCTCACTGTTTCCACGGCCTCTGGATTCTTCCCATAGTAGAGTATGGAGGGCACAGGCTAGCTGCTTTTCTACAGCATTCTGGGCTGGGGGAATCAGCATTCATTCATTCATTCACTCAGAGAAGTTTATTAAACGGCTTCTGCACTCTTTACGGCACACATTCATTTGAAGTCAGGAGCTCTATTTTTTCTGGAAGCATAATCTTGAACAACTTACTCAAATGCTCTGCAGCTCACATTTCTCATTTGAAAAATGATTATATCGTATTTATTTTTCCTACCTTAACAAAATTCTTCTAATGATCAAATAAGAACCCTCATAAAGAGTAGTTCATTACCTGGAGGAGACTCTGCAAATGTCAGTAACTACTTTTATGGCTACAATCAGTAGTGGTGTATCTAATACTCTGAAGTCTACATCTAACTGTGTGAAGTCTGTAGAATTAAACAAAGTCTTTAGTGGCTGCTACAGATTGTCACCTTCCTAATCTCCACAGCTAAGCCTCCAGAAGGTGCTACAGAGTTTGCAGAACCACTAGTCTAAAGGCCATCACCTACAGAACATCCACTTTCTTATAGGGGTGTTTATTTTTTCCCCTTTATTTTCCATCCTTCCCTTTTCCTTCCCCTCCCCTTCTCCCTTCTTTTTCTTATCCTCCTCTTCCTCTACCACGCACACCTCTTCTTTCCCCCTCCTCATCTTTCTTTACAATACTGCAGTACCCAGGGCTTTCACAATAACCTGCACCCCCTGCCTTTTTCTTATTTTTTAATTTTGGAGAGAGACTCTAAGTTGCTGTTAGTAAGCTCTCCAGACAGAGCTCAAACTTGTCATCCTCCCGCCTCAGCCTCTCAGAGTATTGGGATTACAGGTGTGAGCCACCACCCTGGCCTGCGCGTGCTTTTTCAATGTCCCCAGATGATGGTCCCACAGCATAGCTAGATCTGCTGTGGCCACAGACTTGCTGAGCTGGAGGTGTTTCATGGAGATACCACCCCTTTCCCTACTCACTCATACCAGAATTTCAGACTCTCCAAAAGCACCATAAGCCCTAGCACAAACCTGAAACAGGAGAATGGGAGAGCCAGCACATATATAAGAAAGGTAGCTCATTTAAGAGCTGCTAGGTTGTAAACGACAGGCTCATAATAGAAATCAAGGCACAGTGACTCCAGGCTCAGGGTTTACTTCTTCTCTAGAATCACATCCTAAAAAGAACTACAGATCCCGAAAGTTTTCATTCCGTTGAAAGACCACCGGAAGATCGGAGCAAGTCCTTCTTCCAACCCCTCCTGTTGTGTGTATTTAGAGCAGTCAGTTCCCATTACTGAAACTCACATTATCTAAGGCATGGACCAGTCTTACTCCTGACAGTTCCAGGGCTGCCATGGCGCTCTGTGAGAGCGAATGGAAACCTTTTGCATTTTATCAAACCAGATGTGAGTTACCACATATATACTATGTCCAAAGGAGGAAGAATTTTCACCCTGTGTTCATCAAGAGAGCCAGAGCCCCAAAAAGCATGACGTCTTGGGCCTTAAGGAAGCAGGATACAGAGCCTGAATGGCTAACCTACTTCACTGTGTAAGCTGAGCTACACAGGACCAACTATCAGCCTGGCCTAGCTCCTGTCCTGCAGAGACTAAACTGCACCAAAGCTGTAAACACCAGGTAGGAGCCTAGAGCCCATCAATGTCAATAGTTCCTTCTTCTGAACAGTCATGCATTCATACAGTCAACAAATATCCTAGTATCAAATCCTGATAAAGTGATATTTGAGTGCCTTAAGCAAAAATGAATAGAATGGCTTCCATTTTTAATGAAGAAAACCTAATATAAATAACTAACATATTCTGAGTTCCTACTATGTACCAGGAGCTATGCTATACTACTTCCATTAAGCCAATTTTATACCCATGATAACCAAATAAGGTATGAATGTTCAGGATCCCTATTTCGCCCCCAAAGAAGCTAAAATCTAAGTGGTGGGTGGGACCAGGCCTCAATCCAAGGCCAGTCTCAGTCTATATGGTTCCTAAACTCTTAGTCCCTGTGTTCCACGGCTTCTGTATTCCTATGCGACCTCAGGCAAGCATCTTTTACAGGTCTATTTCCTCCATAAAATAAAGAGGTCCAAAGAGTCTAGTGCACATAGAAGAGATCACAAACAGCCGTGAGCCAAGAGATAAAGAAATAACCACCCAGACAAAGTAAGGCAAGAGGTGTGGTGTCCAGTTCGTATTTCCAGGAAAGGAATGCATTAGACGTAATCTAGGAGTGAAGATACAGCAAGGCTTTTGCCAGATGGGTATCAAGCTGCAGGCTTCAGAGCCACTGCTAACATCTGCATTCTCCACTAATACCTGTTCTCCCACCCAACCAAATCACACCATCTACATATTGCATTTACTTCCCCAGCCAGCCTTTGTTCATGCAGTATCCCGACTTCCTCATCTCTCCTTGCTTTTTTTCTCTAGGTGATCTCCTCTTCTGATCCTGCTGCTTTCTCCTAACACACTGTAACAGGCAGCAGAGCTTTAACAACCACTTGAATATTATTTCATCAAGAGGCTGCCACATCAATAGAAAGGCATTTTTCTTTAGGACCCTGGTCTTTGGTGAATAGTTCCCTGTCTTCACAACTTGCTCTGTCTTGAACAGAGAAAGAACAGTGGCCATTTTCCATCTGAATCTTTCACAGCAGCAGATGCCAGTAAGGTTGCCTGGAGAGTCTAGAAATGCCATGTTGCCATGGTAACAGCAGACCAAGGTTCAAGATGCTTTATCCCCGATGAGCTTCCCTGGCAGCACCATAGTATACTGCCAGTGAAATCCTCCTTGATGAATAACAACAACACAAAACCACTCATGGGCAAGAAACTGCTTAGCATTAGTGTTGAGGCTCAGTTCCTGGAAACATACTTGTGGGCCACTCACCTAGTCCCCTGGCTGATAATGAGGGCATGTCCTGGCTCTCTGTACTGTGGCTTGCTTAGAGGGTAATACGGTTTTTAACTGGCTTAGCCAACAAAGCAGGCCCTCCCCCACTCCAGCCCCCAAATTACCACTTTTCTTATTTGATGCTGCCAACCAGGGATCTGCTGGTGTGGACCCTGGCAATTAGCACAGCACTTGCATTTGTTGGGAAATTAAGAGTCACTGATTAGCCTAATTCTGCACCATTTACAGGCAGTGAGTGTCAGCCTGAGACTGGCTTTTCCAAATGGTGGCCCAGAGGGTGGCATGTTCAAGGCTTAAGTTTGAAATGAAAGCAAGGGCCTGGGGAGCCAGATAATGAACAAGGAAGGGAGGCAGGACCTACCTCTGGGTGGGCCTGGCTCTACGTCAGCCATTGCCTTCCCCGGTCCTGCTCACCCAAAGGAACTGAAGGCTAGAACGTGTTTCCAAATTGAGGTCATACTTATTTCCAAATCAATCCTGACCCCAAAAGGGTCTCTTTTTCCTGTGATAGCCTCCTTGCTGACCCCTGCTGGGAACACAGTCAACGGGAGTAGGGTGAACTAACCTGGAAGAATCTGGGGCTGCCTGAGTCTAAGTGGCTAAGGAAGATTCGGATACTTTGCTTAGACTCTCTTGATAACTCAACAACTAAGGGTCTGGATCTCTTACCTATCCTCCAAGTTGCTATCTAGCTAGAATCCCTTAAAATCTGAATGTCTGTAAAATCTGATAAATTACCTCAAGACTCCTGTCATTAGATTGCTGGCCCCAAATGGGTTTATTTATTTATTTTTTTAGGATGCTGACTTTCCCAGAATCACATAAGCCCTTACATGTACTTGGCCCTTTCCTGACGCATCAGGGGCTAATCCATACTCAGTTATAGTTCCCCATGGGCTTCTACTCTCTATTGATAGTTTGCTTTAAAAGAAGGCAATCTGCTATACGCAGCAATAAGGATCATAACCGAACCTGTCTATAGACACTGAAGAACTTCCAAATAAATCCTTCAAAGAAATAGACATTAGGCTTGGCTGCAAAGACCTTGACAACTTCCCTATTCAAACTCTAGCTTGCTTCAAAACAGGGCCTGGAGTCTGAGACAGGAGGATCACAAAAATTGAGCCCAATATGGCCGATTTAGTAAAACCCTATCTGAAAATAAAATGAAAAGGGCTAGTGGGGGCCAAGAGATGTAGCTCAGTGGGAGAGTGCTTATCTCACATGCATGATCTGGGTTAAGCCCCCAAAACTGAAAAAGAAAAAAAAAGAGCTGAATAAGGTCATTCTAGTTATTCATAAAACATCTACTGGGATTTATCTGATAGATGCCAGGGCAATATAAAATAAACCATTCACAGCATTTTCCTTCAAGGAACACTCATCACTCCAAGTCTGAGAAAACTTTTGGGGAAGAATAAACCAGGAAACAAGGGGAGAAATCCTAGGAAAACTTATCCTCCCATACACTCTACCTAGTCCTACCAACTTAGAACCTACTTGTTGAAATGAAAAGAGGGCCTGGAGGCAGAGGTGGAGCTTGCTTTGGCTCTAGTGCCTACTCAGTAAAGGTCTTTCTGTCATGATACACATTAGGACTCCAGATAAGAAGGAGCACTACCTTGTTTGTTTCCCTATCTTCTAAGTATCCCTAAAGTGGGTCTTAAACCCTGGGGACCCAGGCTCTTGTAGGGAAAATGGAGGTAGTCTACTCTCTACTCTGAGATTGCTATTGCTTCCTGGCCCACACAAAAGCACTCTGCTCTAATCAGGAGTATAGCCAACCTCAATCTACCCTCAACCTGTGATCTACATCAGGGGTCCCCAACCCCTGAGCCATGGACCAGTTACCAGTTTGGGGCCTTGGAAGGAGAGATGAGTGGCGAGCAGGTAGTGAGCAACGAGCGAAGCTCCTATTAGGTTCTAATGCTGCTGCTGATCTGACAGGAAGAGGAGCTTCACTCCCTCCTGCTGCTCACCTTTCAAAGTTATCCTCCAAAAACCTACTGCCTAACAAGTTACTCCTCTCACCCCTGTCCTCTGGAGAAGGGTCTCCAACTAAACCTGTCCCTGCCGTCAAAAAGTTGGGAGATCACTGCTGTGCAGTCTGTCTGTGTTCATGTATCTCCCTCCCCACAATCAAGAAGATACTTATCTATTTCTCCTGGACCACTCCAAATCCTAGTCTAGAATTCAAGGCTCAGTTCAAGTCCTCCTTCCTCTAGAAAGTCCAAAACAATTGTACTTCTAAGCCAAAAGGACATGTCAGGGTAGCAAGGGAAATTAGAAAACATTAACCCAACTCTCTAAACTCTATGGAAGAGGAAATCGGGGCCTGAAGAACATAGATCTATAATTAGGATTCATGTCCATACCATCCCCCTGAAAAGCCTCCTACAAACTTTACAGCTTTATTTTCCCATCCATGTCACACACTATGACACCATCTGTAATGACAATGCTCCCCGTAACTATATTCTTCACAGTGCCTAGCACCAAGCTTTGCAACCCAGATAACACAAGAATAGAATATCTAACAGCAAAAGGCTCAAGAAGACAAGTACTGGGGAAAAAAGCAGCACACAGGTGAAGGAAAAAACCCTCCTTCCAGCAATTCTTCACTGTTCTGGGATGTAAGCCAAACCCAATCACTGGACAGGGACAGGAAAGAGATGATGCACTCAAAGAAGACTTCAACATCCGAAAGAAATTTCTGCATCCAATATCAGGGTTCTAGCCCAAAGCCTCCTGGGAGAGCCACTTCCCGAGTTCTTAGAAGGGGTCATGCTGAGGTCAGCCTCCAGCCGACAGGGCACTGGTGATGGTGGTGTCAGCAGTGAAGAGAACATTTTTTAACTGAATTTTTGGACTTTGAGAGCTAAAAAAACCATTCAAGATTATCAAATTTAAATTCCTAATATTTCAAATAGAGCAAGTAAAGTCTTAGCAAGAAGAGAAACTTGATCAAGGTCATATAACACATGAAAGACATAGTCAGGACCCAGTTCTTGGCTTCCTGACCCTAAAACAGGGCAAACTTTTCTCAACTCAGTCTCATGTTGATATAGCCAGGAAGCTACTAGGTCTCAAATGGTCATGAAATATTTCTACATTGTTTATTAAATGTCAAAACTCCACTACTGATAGGCCAGTGATACAGGCTTAGAGCTAATTACTGGGTTTGACTAAGCTTCCAAGTGAAGAAGCCACTTGCCTGAAATCATACAGCTAGAAAAAGGTGAAGCCAGGACTCGAAAAACAAACTTACCTGGTTCCAAAATCTTTTTTTTTTTTTTTTTTACTGGCTTATGCTACCTCCTCCAGGCTCAGGATAGAAGACAGGGTAGACAGATACTCTAAAAGACCCAACAAAAGAATGCATGAACACACATATCCTGGCCAAGCCCCTTCTTTGACTCAGGCTTTGTGTTGGGCATTGAGGGCACAAAAAGGAAATGAGATCCAAGAGTCAAGAGACTACTAGATAACTGGGAAGGAGGACCCAATGGGGTAATTACAAAGGTTAAAAGAGAAACTCAGTCCTCTAAATTCTTACAGGAATGAGGCTGAAGAACAGTACATGAAAGGGATGGTGTGATAGAATGGGCTGGCAGGTCCTATCTTAAGATGTATGTGCCACCAGCCATAGATATCTTTGTACTTGCAGAGCACATCCAGCACAGTATGTAGCACACATAGGGTACTCATGGAATAGCTGAATCTGTACAGATAAACAAATTGGCATATGAATAAATAAATAGAGCTGCAGTGTCAGTGCATGCAGAGAAGGGATCTACCCACCAGATGGGGTCCTGGCCCCCTTCCATTCTCACAGGGGCAGGAGGCAGCTGATGGGTATAGAGATGCTGAAAGAGAAGGTCTAAGTTTGGTCCAGCCCCAAACCACTTCTCCATGGCAACAAGCTGACAGAAAATGGCACAGGAGACTGAGAAGTAAGTTTTAAAATAAAGATACAAAACACTGTCAGTCTAAAACCATGCACACAAAGTAAGAGCCTCCTGCCCCTCATCCCTTGGCAAGGGCAATGCAGTCACTAAGAAACTCCTTCCCTTGTCGAGAACCTGATGCCTCCTTTCTGACTGTGTCCGCTTCTAAGAGCTGCCAGGGAGGGTTTCTCATGCTCTACAGAATGTTCTTTAAGGCATGATGTCAAAACTGACAAGCAACAGCACAGGCTCCACCAGGCTGCATCTGGCCAGGTCCTACAGAACACAGCCTATGTGGCATAGCAGTGGTGTCTATGGCTTAGGGGCCAAGAAGACAGAGCAGACGCCACTTCTCTTCTGTTCCCTAATGTCCAAACACTGATTTTCAACAGACAGGGTTCAGGGCTCAGCTGTATTTGCTTTCATCTCCCCAGGATGATTTAACTGCACCTTCCACTGTAAATCCAAAGCCTTCTGTTTACATTCCAAATAAAAAAAACTTACCAGTCTATTTTTTATTATACTTCTGCTTGCTTATTCACTCCCCACCCCCTGAAGAGAAACTGGTATGTGATAAAGCCTCAATAAGTGTTTTCTGAATTGAGTCAATAGTATAAGGAAACATTTCAATTTGTGTAGCTGGAAACCACCCTCCTCTGGTTTAAGGGATCCACTCAGACTACTGTTCTCCAGAGCCGTGGGTGCTCTGAGAGCACGCAGGCCGTGCTACCGCCTCTTCTCAGCTGGATCCACTCACTGCCTTTCTCTTGGCACCATGTGTGTCCTCCCCTATAGCCTTGTACACATCATCAGATCTGGAGTGGTAACTCCTCAAAGCAGGCTGCCCAGGGATCCTAAATTCGATACCAGGTTTACCACTTCCCATCTGCATGGATTTAGACAAGTCATTTTAATCTCTCTGCACCTGAAGGCTCTTCTCTGGACAACAGGAACAACTCATTTCCATAGCTTTATTCTGCCTACCTCATGAGGTTGGTATGAAAACCGGAGATGGTCAATGGTGAAAGGTTCTGAAAGCTGTCAAGCGGTATCTACACAAAGATGACATGGGGTCCTGTTCCCAGGATTTTAGGGGAAAAGGCAGTTGAGGCCTAATGTATGAAATGGATTGCTTATGATCCCAGGGGAAGTAATGACAGAGCAGAGCACAGATTTTCTAATTCTTGGTCCAGAATTCTCTGCACATCCTTATGCTGCCTCAGAGATGCCAACTAGGCATTCCTCAGCTTTGGCAAAAGCAAACCCACATGCCACTACAATGAGAAGCACTTTGGATAACCTGTGGAATATAAACCTCTGTAATGAAATACAGTCCAGCTCTACTTCCAGGCAGAATGCCACCTGAAACATTCTAAACAGGGAGTTAACTCAGAACAACTTGGACAGGACATAGGGGAAAACTAGTGTGGCTTGAAGCATGAGTTTCAATGGGAAACCACTATGGCTAATCTGGTGCCTAACTCAGGAACCAAATCAGAGAGAGACAGGAAGAAAATGTAGACCCCTACTGCTTAGGTTCTAACAGCATCCACGTCTACATACAGACATCATCAAGTGATGCCTCTTCAGACCTCAGCACGTATGAGGGAGGAAAGAAATGCAGGACAAAGAAAAATGTCTTAGGCAAGAGCTCTAATCCTTACCTGTTGTGATGGTTACTTCTGCATCAACTTGGCTGGCTGGCAGAGACCTGTTGTTTATTCACGTTTATTTATGGATGTTTAAAAATATGATTAACATTTTTAATCAATGAATTCTGAGCAAAGTAGATTACATAACGTGGTTGGGTCTCACCCAACTAGCTGTGGTCTTTAAGAGCAAAGACTGAGGTTTCCAAAGAAGGCAATATGTAAGCTGGACTGATATATAAACATTCTGCCAAGTTTCTAGCTTCAGACTTAGTACTAAAACACCAACTCTTTCCCAAATCACCATTTCGCAACTTCCCCTATGACTTTTGGACTTACCAGTTTCCTACTATTGAATTCATTTAAAATTGCCTGTCTCTTCCTCAGACATAGACAGAGTTATATCCTATTAGTTCTGCTTCCCTGGAGGACACCGGTGAATACACAAATACATGTGGGGTTGGATGTTTCCATCTACTTTACCTAATTTAATCCTCTAAATGAGCCTGGGAGGTAAGATTTGCTTTTTTGGATGTTTGTAGAAGAGTTAAGTCATTTGGTATTATGATTCCAAAGTCATGGATTTATCGGTTTCATCACCATATCACAAGGAAGCAGAATTTCTTCAAAGAATGCCGGGACAGACTTGCTGGTCAAAGCAAACAATGCTACTGATTCCTCTGAGTTCTCCTTGGGGTATTAATACTTTGGCTCATTCAAGCAAAAGACCCTCTTTTACAGTCTTCAGGATCTATATTCTTTCCTGGGTTCTGTCCTGGATTTATGGTTTTAGTCTTCATAAATACTTCAAAAATACATCATTTTAAAACCCGACCCTCAAATAATCAGGAGAAAATGGCATTTTATTCGTCAATAAATAGTTGTCTTCCTGAAGGTAAATCTAGATTGCAGAATGTCTCCATTTGGCTCCTGCCAAGAAGCAAGGAGATGGTGCTCTTGGCTGAAATAATGAGCCCTAAAGGGGCTACACTTGGGAAGGGAGACTGAGCAAGCCACTTTCACTATGCCTCCCCGACTCCCTCTTTCCTTCTCAGACTCTCTCACTGCTTCCATGTCTCCTGGGGAAGGGAAGGCATAGTTCTCTTGAATAACTAGCTCAATAATCACTTCCTCAGTTCTCCTTACTGTAGCCAAGAAATGGTGGTATTTGCAGGAGAAAAGTTTATTAAATGCTTGAAGGCACTGGAAAGGAAGTAAACACAGCAATCTAAATAAATCTACAAGTAAGCAGGGCTACCACACTGAGGCTTCCAATTTGTTAATAATAACTCCCCCTTCTCTCCAAAGGGCTGAAACATCAGGTACCTGCAGCTTTACTCAGTCTCCTGACATCTGAACTTTTAGCAGTTTCTACTGGTTACTTCCTTGTTTCTGGCCTCAAAGGCATGGCCCGTCAGAACAGTACTCCCCAACATTTAAGGCAAACATTAAAAATGCAAATGTTTTGGACACTGGTAAACAGAAAAATTTAAGCATGCCATCTGAGAAGACAGCTCCTGCTAGCCCAGGCCCACCAGCACCCTAAAGTATGCTGAGAGGATTGTTACCTTGGCACCGTGCTCTGAAAATATGTTCTGCAGCCTTGTCTTACTTGTTGCCCAAGATAGGACATCTACAATCAAATCTGCCCTTCCTGTGTGGACCAACGGCTCCTTGTTCCTGGCTTCTGACCAGAGTCACATTTCCTTTCTAGATCATGGGTTGGAGTGTGGTGGCAGACAAATGGCCGCACCGCCAGTTGAGATCTTAGCCTCTCAAGGGAGAAGGAGCCTTTTATGTTACAGACCAAAGGGTCTGTTGTGGCTGCTAGACAGGCCCACTGTCTCAGTGTCTATGAAGGCCAGGGGACCCCCTCTCCTCTGCTGCTGGTGTTCCTGTATCAGACAGTCTGCTACATGTCTGTACACACATGTCTGTGTGGCTACCAGAGCTTGAGATCAGATTAACTAGCACCCTGATGAGAGGAAAACATCAGCAGTATGCTGGGCACTACTTCAAGTACTTTATGTGCATTGAAACATTAATCCTCACATTAGCCCTTAGGGCTGAGACCTATCATTATTCTCATTTTATAGAAAAGAATACAAAGATGGTCATCAAATTATTTGCGAATCCCAGTTCTTGGGAGCTGAGGTGGGAGGATTTGGCATGAGTCTGAGGCCAGCCTAGGCTCCCTACATAGGGATTTCAAGAGTAGCCTGGAGTATAAGAAAGATCCTGTCTCGAAAGAAAGAAAGAAAGAAAGAAAGAAAGAAAGAAAGAAAGAAAGAAAGAAAGAAAGAAAGAAAGAGAGAGAGAAAAGAAAGGAAGGAAGGAAAAAAAGAAAAGAAAAGGATGCAGCAGAACTAGAGACTGACTTCTGGTGTTGAAGCCTGTTCTCTTCTGTAGCAAACTGATCAGCACTCTTGAAGAGTCTTTGGGGTAAAAGGCAAATGCCAAGGTTGGTGGTTTTTAGAGGATCACCTAGCTATTACCATGCATTAATACTATTATAGAGAGAACTGTTAAGAGGATCACAAGCTGCTACAGATAAAAATAGGAATTTGGGAGAGAGAAGCAGGGTGGGTCCTGGTAATTATGAGAGGGGACTTTGAGTCCATGACCAGGACAGCGATACCCTTATGTAGAGAAATGGTGTAGAGAAATGATGAAGATGAAGTAGGCCAGGCCTTGCCATCTTAGTTTTGCTTAGCACCTTCTTAGGCTTTTTGGTGAGTAAAGAACTCCGTGCCTGCTTCTGAGGAGGTTCCTGACAGATAGGTACGGCTGAAGGGCCTGAGAGCATGTGCAGGAGGGCTCTTGGAGGCCTGCCACTACACACTGCCAGGAGGGAGGTACTAGAAACTCAGAGATGGAGGAACAAATTTTTGCCCTTTTCCTGGTGGTAAAGCAGTAGAAAAAGATCAAGAACCAAATCCCTGCCCTGCCACTCTTCACTGTATGACCTCTAACAAGGTATTTTAGCTCTTAAAGCCCATTTTCTTATTTAGAAAATACAGATTTTCTTGAGATTTAATAAAGGTAAAAATGAAAAGCACCTAGCACAGTCCTGGAAGATAATGGGGTTATCAAAAAGGGCACCTGGCTGAGATAGAACAGTGTTTCTAACCTGGATGCACTGGACACTAGGAGTTCACTGAGGACCTAAAAAGGCTCCCCAAGTTCCCATGTGTAGACACATGCAGCACTGTGTTTCAGTATATGTAAATATACTGGATACTCACGTTGACTAAAATATACTTGCATTTATAAGCTTTACTGAATCCATTTGTAAGTTTTTGTCATGAAGTATTGTTTTGATTGGTTTATTGAAAGATTCTGAAATTCTTAGATATTAAAAAGGGGTCCTTGGACTCAATGTGGTAACCACTGGTGAAGCAAGGAACATGGGTATAAACTGACTAAAAAGATTATGGATAAACAGTGCTCTTCCAGGACTGTTTTAAGTTCTACAGAAACATAAAGGAAAGCTGGACAAGCTGCCTGGAGACGTTTGGGAAGATGAAAGTAATATTTAAAAATAGGTTAGGTTCTCAGAGAAAAGTAGGGGTTCACCTCATGAGAGAAAGGATACTACAGGTACAGGGAACAACAGGGTAAAAGCCCAGATAGCAAGGATTTCAGTTTGGTGGTGGAGGTTTGGTTGGGAGAGAAGCCAGAGAAGGTAGGAGCCGGGTTATGGCTAGGATTTGAATGCCACGTTAAATAGTTTTAGGATCACTTGGGCAGGAAGAACCAGTGAAGTATTCCCTTTTATTTTATTTTATTTTTTTTTTTTAGCAGTCAGAAGATCTCCTGCACTTATTGCTGACTCACTAATACTGATGATAGAAAAAAAGGCCAAGATTCCTTATTCAACATGCCCCACTATCCAGATAATGGCCATATTTTTAGCTTTATATGGTAAGATAGTCATGACTTTTATTCAAAATAAATGTGTACCCTAGACCAAACCTTGTGACCTTCCTACAGAGTAAATATGCTACAGTACTGCAATTCATGTGTAATTCCTCATAGTCCAAGCTTGGTCCTCCTCCCAGGTCTCTTCTTGGAGTCGCACCTGATTTTATTACCAGTTTTCATTTGAATCCATTGAGGAATAGGATGATTCTGCCTTTGCTTCTTGGCTAGGAATCACTTGATTCTGAAAGTCTTATGAGAAGACATGGTAAGGATGGGAGAATGGAACATACACCACAATGGCAGACAAACACATGAGAGTTCTTTCTCATTTGCATGCTAGAGATCAAACTTGCGACCCTGCATGTACAAAGCATGCCCTCTACCCAAATCTACACTCCCAGCCCCAGAGAAAGATTTAAGAGAGAGAAGTAAAAGTATTAGATTGGCATTTTAGAAAGATCTCTGGTTTTGTGGGATAGGGTTGGAGACTGGAGCTGGAAGCCCTGCAAGGAAGCAGTTGAGCAGAAGCGCCATGCGTTCAGAGCTCATAACCAAGTACTAAAGCACAAGGCCTCAGGAACCATCTGTCCCTAGTCTAACCTCAGCTCTACTTCTTATCAGTAAGTGGGTCCATCACTGGCTCTCCCAGCTCCTCAAATTCCTTAACTATAAAATGGATATAATAATTCATCAGTCTATCTCACAGGATTTTTGTGAAACATACATGAGATATATACATACAATACCTGACACATTAGAGGTACTTAGTAAATATTTTATTCCTTTTTCTGCTGTTAATATTTCATACTTCATTTTTTCCCTTTTAACTACCTAGAAAGGTAAGGTTTCCTTGTTTGCTTTCTTGTTTTATAGATAAGCAAATCAAAACTCTAAGAGATCAACAAATTTTTCTAGCTCCGCAGGTAGTGACTGGCCTTTGCCCTTTCCCCTAGAGATATTACTTTCTGTGTCTTAAACAATCCTGGTTACAAATAGGTTCATGTATGCAGGCTGCTCACAGAATAGCACCAGGGACAGTGGGTACCCAGAAAACCATAACCATGTGGTGTCCATGCACTCTAACAGAAAAGTGTGTTTGTAGTCAGAATGGGCTGGCTCTTCTAGGTCCATCTTAGAGAAAGGGGGTAATCGAAAACCTCATCTCACTAAAAGTCTGTTACCAGAAAGAGCCTTCCTTGCTGGTTGTGGACCTCTGATTAAAAGAGTATGCCACCATGCCCAGTCAATTATTCTGCTGGGGAATTGAATCCAGGGCCTTGTACATCCTTGGCAAGCACTTTAGCCACTGAGCTATTACCCCGGCCCTGCTGCCTCCCTTTCTGAATGACCTTTGGTAAATCAGTTTCTCAGCCTCAGTGATCTTCACAAAGCCTAACTTACAGGTGACTTTACAAAGTCTTTCAATCTTGTACTGCATAGTAGCTTGAACTGTTCTCCCATCCCAAGATCTATCAGCCTTTTAGCCCCCTTAACCTGTGGGTATGATGTTATTTAGAAAAAAGGTCTTTATAAATGTCATTAAGTTAAGAATTTCTGAGAAGATTGTCCTGGGTTTTGTGGGTGGACCCTAAACATCATCACAAGTACCCACCTCTTTTTGATGCTGGGGATTGAACCTAGGACCCTGTACAGACTAAGCACATATTCTACCACTGAGCTACACCTCCATCCACAAGTATCCTTCCAAGAGAATTTGATACACAGACATAAAGCGGCCATGGTAGAGTGCTGTGGCCACAAATCAAAGATGCCAACAGTAACCAGAAGCTAGAAGAGATAAACAATGGGGTTTCTCCAAAAGCCTCCAGAGAATGTGTCTTTGTAGATGGAATTAAGTTAAGCACTTTGGAATGAGACCTATCTAGACTACCCAAGTGATCCCTAAATCCCATGATGGGTATCTTTATAAGAGACAGAAGAAAAAATACAGATATGCAGAGGAGAATGTCACGAGAAAACAGAGATAGAGATTGTATTTTTTGCAGCTACAATACAAGAAATGTCCAGAACCACCAAAAAGATGGAAGGCACAAGAAAGGTTCCAATCTCAAAACCTCCAAAGGAAATGTGGCCCTGATGATACCTTGACTTGGCCTCCAAAGACCGCAAACATGAGAGAACAGGGGCGTAGAGTATAGTTCAGTGGCAGGTAGAGCTCTTGTCTGGCATGTTCTAAGTCCTGGGTTTGAACCCCAGCACTGCTAAATATACACAGAATAATTTCCTGGTGTAAGCCGCTCAGATTATAGTTCTTTATTACTGCAACTCTGTGAAGCTAATGTACACTGCCTAGCTCCTTAATGTCTTATTATCCCTCGTTTCCTGCTTTATAACAGAGACATACAAATGACTTGCACAAAAATGCAAGCTTTGGGAGAGCAGAACCTTGTCTGGCTTAGTCATTCTTATAATATTAGTATAAAGCATGGTGCTAGGTACTTAGTAGGAACACACACACACACACACACACACATAATGAATGAATTATGTCATGCTTTCATGTCTTTTCATTGTTATTCTCTGTCTACAAAGCCCTCCTATCTCACTGTCTTGAAAATGCTCGTATCCTTCAAAATTCTACTCAGATATTGCTCCCTCTCTCTGTGCCTTTTCTTACCACTAACATTAATCTTTCTCCCCTCCATACTTATTCTGTTTCAAGTACAACACTCTGGCACAGCATGTCTTACATAGTACTATAATCCTATATTTATGCACTACCTTCTTGAAGAGACTGGAAGTTCTCAGAGACCAGGAGTTGTATGATTTACTACATCTATATCTTCAACACCAGAAACACAGATCACAGCTACATATGTAGAGCTCTTCCTTCCTTACATATAGTCCAGCACTGAAGGGGCAATTCTTGAAGGGGGGGGGGGGGGCGCAAATCTTATTGGGCTGGGCCCAAAGGTAAGCCTACACATTCCAGAGTCCATAAGCTCTGTCTTGATTTGCTCCCAAACTCTCTCTAAACAGAAGTCTTGGAGAAAACCTTATAACTGCCGGATCCTGGAGATGGTATTGTTTAATTAAACAGAGATTCAAGTCACCAGTATCTGGCTCAGGCTGGGCCTCTGGGACCTGAGCAGGCAACATTTCATCATTAGGAGGAAAGGAGATGACAAACTCTTTCCTGAAGAAACCCAGCAGGCAGTCAGAATTACTGGATGTGGATAAATAAAACCATTATTTCCAAATACATATCTCAGGCAGCACTAAATGCATTCTCCGTATCACATGCAATACTAAATTTAGAACTGGCAGTTTGAGTCATATGCTGATTCCTAAAGAGAAAAACTAAATTCAAGGGGAAAAACAAAGTGAAATATGAAAATAAAAAAGCAATCTCAGCCCATAAGAGCAAGCTGTCAAGAGAGGTGAGGGGGAGTTTCCTGCACAGAATTGTGACTGAAAAGGAACTGGAGCGGGGAAGGCACAGCCATGCTGAGTACCACACAGCAGAAGTCCCTGGGGAACTTCTGGAGTGCCTTCGTTTAGAGGTGCTGGAGGGGCAGGAGTAATATTTGCATCTCAGCAGTAAAATGGAAAGCCCCAAAATCCACTCAAGGGGCTTAAGGACTGTCACGCAAACTCTCTCCCTAAAGTCTTTTCTCAATCTCTGCAGTGAAGATAATGTCACTCTCATTTCACAGCGAGCCAGTATGCCCAAGTTATTCCATCTGTGAGCAGGAAAGCAGAAACTCAATAAACTTCTTGTAAAAATTTAAAGTAGTTTTAAATTTACAGAAAAGTTGAAAAGATAATGCTGATATCGCAAATACCCTTTCCCTAGGTTCCTCTATTGTTAACAACTTACATTACTATGGCACATTTGGCCCAGTGCCGGGCGGCACTGGTACATTACTATTAACTAAATGTCACACTCCATTTAGATTTCCATGATGTCCTTTCCTGCTCCAGGATCCCTGCCAGGGTACCACATTACATTTAATTATCATATCTCCTTAAGTTCCTCTAGCCTGTTAAAAATTCTCCAGTTTTCTGTTTTTGATGACCGTGACAGTTTGAGTGCCAGCATGTATTTTGTAGGATGTCCCTCAATTTTCTGATTTACTCGTGGTTAGACTGGGACTGTGGGCTTGAAGGAGAAAGACCACAGAAGTGAAAAGCCCTCCTATCACATCATATCAAAGGTACATAGTATCAACATGATTAACCACTAATGTTCACCTTGATCACCAGGCCAAGATAGTCTGCCAGTTTCTCTACTGCAAAGTCACTATGCACTGCATCCCCAACCCCCACCCTGCCAATATGCTTCCATGAGAAAGAGTTAAGGCAGGCCTGGAAGAATGGGTAGGGTGAACGATGTCAAATGACATCCCAGTAAGAGGGAATGTCTACCTACCTTGAAGACAGGTATGTACAGGCATATTCTGAAAGCAGAGCTTAGGGCACAACACTGGCAAATGAGAGAAAAGTAGTTAAGCCCAAACTGAGTAGTGGTATAAGCCTAGCAAAAATCTCCAACTAGCCCACAGGCAGTGTGGACCATCTCCTCTTACTTTGTTCAGGATGCTTGAAGATAGCTCAGACTCTGAGAAATAGAACTGTTCTATGAGTGAGACACTGATTTCTAGCTCCCTCATTCTCCACAGTGAGACAGACTCCAACTAACTCAAGACCTAGTCTCCCCTTCTTTCCAAGTAACAGACCCTATACTTTACTCAGAATAGCCATGTGTCCAACTAAAAGATTAATTCTACAGCCTTTGCTACAGGTTAAGTGTGCATATATAACTAGCTTTTGGTCAATGAGCTACATACTTGGACATTGCAGAGCGTCATTCAGAACAAAGGAGCCTTAAAAGGACATCTTCTGGTCCTTTTCCCCCATCCATTTGTTTCTTCTTTGAATACCATGGCTAGAACTCTAGTAGCCATTTTGGATCACAAGAAAATTTTAAAGATGCAAATCTTTGTAAAGGATAGTGATAAAGCAGGATTGCAGGCTCAAACCTTGGCAATCTAGTGACTTTGAGGAACAAAATCAAAAACCAAAAATGGGCCAAGATTACATATATATAATGGGCTAGGGATGTAGCTCAGTGTGAAAGCCCTGGGCTCAATGCCCAGTAACCCCTCCTCCCCCAATAAAATGATAGTGAAATAGCATTTCATAATTCTTCATAACCCAGGATTAGTCAGAGAGGGTTTGGTTTAATTTTTTTGTTTTGTTTTGTTTTTAGTACTGGGGACTGAACATAGGGCTTTCATAAATCAAGCTACATCCCTAACTCTTTTTATTTTGAGACAGGGTCTGACTAAGTTTCCGGGCCTAGACCTGATCTTCCAACTCTCTTAAATCAGCCTCCCAAAATGCTAGGATTACAGATGGGCAGCACTATACTCAGCAACGATACTGAAATAGACAGAAATTTGAATCCACGACAGTTAAGCTAGATTAGCAACTTTACTAGGAAATCAGTAAAGTTGCATCTGTGTGGGTCATGGAATCAGGAGTGACTTTGGGTACTTGGCCTCTTCTCTGGTTCTGTTTCCCTGATCTGAATCCTGGCTGCAATGAAGTGAGCAGTTTTCCTTCTGTCATGATGTCCTGCCTTGGACCTACCTGACCAGAGTGAATCCTCTGAAACTGTGAGCCAAACTGAACCTCTCTTACTTTAACTTGTGGGGGTCAAGTGTTTTGTCCAGCAACAGAAAAGCTGAGTAATACAGAGAAGCTGTTATGTGTGCAACCATTATACTATCTCTAGCCTAAATATCACTAGACTTCTCACATGTGAATGTATCAGTCTTCTTAGACTGCCTAACAAAATATTACAGATTGGGTGGCTAAAACAACAGAAATTAGTTTTCACTCAGTTCTGGAGGCTAGAAGTTCAAAATTAGAGTTCCATCAGGGTTGATTTGTGGTGATGCTTCTCTTCCTGGCTTGCAGGTGTCTGCCATCTTGCCATGTCTCTCATGACTTTTTGTCTGTGGAGAGCTTGGCGGGGAGTGGGGGTTCTCTTCCTCTTCTTATAAGGATACTAGACCTATGAGACTAAGGCTCCACCCTTAGGGACTTATTTAACCTTTATTACCATTGTATAGGCCCAAATGCGGGTTGCATTAGAGGTCAGGACTTCAACCTTTGGAATATGAGGAGGAGTACAATTCAGTTGCTAATAGTGAAGAAAAACTGTTTCTCTCTTGTTTAAGCCAATATCATTTCTAGTATCTGTTATGGGCATGTGCATACAATTCCTTAATGACAAACCTCCAAAGTTCAAGGAATAATTGCTAAGGCCGACAACCTGATGGTCTGCTGACCTGGATGTCCAAAGAAAGTATCAAAGATACTGTCTTTTCAGGTATTTTTTTTTTACTCTTGACTCATTAGTATCATTCACTCATTCATTCAACTGATAAACATTCACTGCATATTTACTTCATTCTTAAAGTTGAGCTGTATGTTGGGGATACTCTAAGTCAACATGGTTCTTGACTTCTAGGTACTTACAGTCTTTACTGATTTACTCTAAACTCACCACTTTCCAAAGGACATTCCTATAAAATAGAAGTGGGAATTCAAAAGCACAGAAAGGAGAAACAACTACATGATAGCCCATGAAATTGAAATACATGTTATGACTAAGCATCTAAACTGGCACTGAGGTGCCTCTCTTATAAGGGACCACACTCTTATTTTCTCTGATTGTGTACTTCTTTAAGTCTTCTTAATGAAATATTTCTGTTCCTTTAAAAAACAAAATAAAACAAAAACGGCTTTGAACTTCCTAGCAACCATGATAGAAAAGCAAAGGATGTGATTTGATTTAGTTCTGATTTTCTGAAAAAAGAACCCATCTCAGCTACTTATGAAAGTCAAATGTAAGCATTTTCTTTTCTAAACAAAGTCTTCCCAGTGCTTCTAGATGCCTTGAATGTCCTGAAAAATATCACTTTTTCACCAAATCCTGCTGATTGCTCTAAATTATATGCATAGTTCATTAACTCTTAGATATTCATCCAGTAAAGCCACAGTGTTTCTACGATTTTTCACAGATAATTTTGGTTTCCTATTCTACAGAAGAAAGTTTACTGAAAGCTGTAAGTGGTCACTTCAAAAGGATAAGAGACTATAAACTGGAAAATCCAGAAAGTTCTGAAGCTTGGAAGTTAGGCCCATGATTTTAAGAAAAAAATAGCAAGAAGATAGGACATGTGGAGGCCTTTCTCTGGAAAAGGCCTCACTAGATGGATAGATGAGGCACTGCAAATGAAGCCAGTGTGACTCACCCACACAGTTCCTTTTGGGAACTGTACCACAGTAAGCAGAATCTTATGAAAGTAAAAAGCAGTAAGACTGAATTCCAGCTCAGGTGCTTACTATAATGCTTACTAGTTCCATAAATTTGGGGTCGTCTGTAGTTTCCTCACGTAACATGATAACATACAACAATAGTAATAACCATGTACATATAAAGGCCTTACCTATGGCAGGCAATTTATTCACTTGCTATGATTTTTATCATTTAATCTCCACCATAAGTTAGATGTTACAGAATTCAGAACCTGCTAATTTCTCCCTCCCTAAAGCAATGTCAAGTCCTGTCCTTCAATGTTTTTGGAGGGAACATACAAGTCCTTAGATCTATCTCATACAAAGGACCTGTACTCTCATTTTACCAGTATAACCACCTGCAGTTCTGAAAGTTTACTGCAGTTCTCTTCACCCTTCAACTTTATTCCAATGGAAGTTTGAAGAAATCAAAGAAAACCTTCCAAGAGGCCTTTACAACCTCCATTGGCAATGGAAGAAAGATGAACTGGAACGTGCTATCTGAAATACAGTGATCAGGTTAGGAAAAGAGACTTAGTGTGAATGGGCACACAGTTTGGCATGAGAAGACGGAAAACTTCTGGGGACAGATGTGTAGCTCATTGGTACAGCATGTGCCTAGTAAGTGCAAGACACTGGGTTAAATCACCAGCGTTTAAAAAAAATTAGAGATTGACAGGGGAGACAGTTGTATAACCGTACAAAAATACTTAAGGCCACCGAACTATATAAAATTTCTGAGGCTATATTTCATAATTAAAATAACAGTGATAATAATAAAAAACAGATACTTTATGGTGGTGAGAAGGTGCAAAAATCATAATTTAATAAATAATATATGTAAGAATTCAAATGTTCTATAGGCAAAATCTCAAAAACTGAGCCAGGTGTGATATCACATACCTGTAATGCAGGTACTAAGAAGGTTTAGACAGGCAGATTCAAAGTTCAAGTCTAGCCTAGAAAAATTAGCAAGACTTTATTAAAAAAAAAAGAAAAGAAAAGAAACAGGAAAGCTTGCAAGCTTCTGGATTATGGGATAATGATAATATTCCTACTACTCATCATGTCACCCTATTTAGGCACTCTACCTACACAATCTTTACTCTTCAGCAGGCCCTGCAAAGTAGACCTTTCCTAGAGGGTTCACTGACCAGCCCAGGATCAGGATCACATAGCTAGAAAGTATTAGAAACAGGATTTGAATCAAACTAATTTTTCTTTTCTGCACTATGCTGCCTTTTACTCCCACACCAGGTAGATGACTGGCTTTAAAATGCTGAAGACTTTTTTCAAGTCTAAGATTCCACTATAAAAAAAAAAAAAATGGAATACAGAGGGTAGGAAGGTCAGGTGTCCCTCTTAAGACTTCTAGCACTGCCATGGCACACAGGTAAACCCAAGCCAACTGACAAGGCATCTGCATAGCAGGGGCAACATTTCTGTTAAGGGAAAATGGAAGACCTTTGAGATTAGAACCAGAGGCAACACAAGGATGATACCGCCAGGGCCTGCAGTAGGGCCCATAGAACACCAGTGGCTCCGATGGCTGGAGAGGGAGCCACCAGACAATAGGAAGCACACAGCAAGCTCTAAACACAAGAGCTACTGCATTTATTTCCCCCACGGTATAGTTACAATATCCTAGAAGAGAAATTTTAAATAGAATAAGAAAGAGGATGAAAAAGAGGAAGAATTAGAGATGGGTTAGACAGCTGGAAAGTTTATAGCTTCTGTCCAAATCCAGCTGACGGTTTTGTTGGTAAAAGCAGACCATAATCACTCTGATGTTGTAATGCAGTCTCGTGATTGCTGTAGTGCCACTGAGGGCCCCTGTTATCACCATTCACCCTTCACTGACCACCCTTCTGCCACTGAATCTTGCTCTCCACCAAAACATGAATTTGGGGAAATGATCCTCAGATCAAACTCAGTATTGCAAACTAGTTAGTAGGTAGGTGATTAGGTTGGAATCGGGAGACAGGCAGCAAGAACATGGGTTTTCTACAATGCTGGTCATCTACCAGAGACCGCTTAGCCACTGTGCCTTTTCTCCCCTGGATGTAGACCTGCTGACAACTACTGTTTCACAAAGTAGGAAAGCTTTTTCTAGAAGAAATGTCTGTACAGTGTCTTAAAAGAAAACGCAGAAATTGTAAGTTCTTCAAAAATTGTATGACAAGTCTTGAATAAAAGAGACCTATGAGCAGCAAGAAGTGGATGCAAAAGGTCTCTGTTTGGCACAGTGTATTACCAGTATCTATATGGTACATTATAGAGCCTAGGGCCAGCTAACAGGGACTTGAGATACCCCTTACCTATCTCTGTCCTGCCAGTACTCCTTACTCTCTCCCAAAAAATACCTATATACTTGAGTAATAAGTCTGTTACTTACTATTCTACAAAGAATATGTTCAAAATCTCTTCCTAGTATCTGTAGATTCTTACTGTACTTTCCCTATTTTCCTTCTGTAGTGTATAAACTAAGACTCATTTGGGTGAGTTACAAGGATGCCTGGTATCAGCTCCCACAACCATGTTCTGAAGAGGGAGGGCCCTCGGAATTCTGAGCAGGGCGACGGCTAATGGCACAGGGACGTGGATCCAGTAGGAGTAGGCTGCTCCACTCCAAACACTTGGCTGTCGCTTGCTCACTTTGAGTAGAGAATCCAGCACTTATTTTAGACCCTTATAAATAATACATTTTGTCATCTTGATTCTTCAAGGCCTTCTTTTAAGCTATTTTTTCCTCTTTGGGAAAACCACTTTTACTCTGCGAGACGAGAGTTGTTCATAAATCAAGTAGAGTGCAAGTGACCAAAGCCTGAGTTCCTGACTTCGGAAGAAATGGAAAGGCCCCAAACCTGACTAGTCAAAGAAGCTTGCCTCATATGAGTAGGGGATCCTACTTTAAGAATGAATATTCTCTCTGATTCCTCGATCTCTGACCCAGGAAGTCCCATGTATAGGCCATAAATACCACAGCCCCTGCCTTCCTGGGAGACCCCTAAGGCTTCTTATGCTCACTAAAATGCTGAGGGTTCTTCCCCTCTAAAAGATGGGAATTAGGCTGAAATCAGGAGACAGGCATCAAGAACATGGGTTTTCTGTAATGCTGGCCATTTATCAGGGAACCCCTAGCCACTCTGCCATTTCTCCCCTAGATGTAGACTTGCTGACAATCATTGTTTCAAAAAGCAGGAAAGCTTTTTCTAGGAGAAATGTCTATATGCTATCTTAAAAGAAAACATAGAAATTGTAAGTTCCACATGATCATGTGTCATTGAGTGTTGCTGCCCAAGCACCTTGGCATAAAGTCAAGAAGTATGCGAGTTCCTCTCTGATTTTTCTTTTCCCTTTCAATTACCAAAAGAAGATATATACTTGTGCTTTGAAAAGTGTCATATTCTTCCCTCTTCATGACCATGAATCACTAAAGAAGTGTTGTCTAATTAATAGAGCACACAGAACCTCAGCAGCACAGTGGATAGCACACTGAACCTGGAATCACAGAGATGGGGGCTTGACCCTTGGCTCAGCTACTTGTCACATATGACAGTGGGCGAGTTCCTTAACCCCTCTGAGTTTCAATTTCAATTTCCTAATCAATAAACAGGGATGAACCTCTAACTTCAATCTAACTTCTTTCAACGTTAACATTCATATGAATCGCAGGGAACAAACTGAAATGTAGATTCTGAGTTAGCACATCTCAGGGCAGACCAAGGCCCTGCAGCTCTCATTAAGGCCTAAGAGGCCACTGGTATGAAGATCATCGAGAACAAGTGAAACGGATGGGGAGAGCATCAGAAATTGTGATGACTGTGTCAGGCTGAGGTCTGATGCATTAATTAATGTTATTTTATCTTAAAACACAAGAATGGCCATGTTTTTAATATACCTCAATCTGGACTATGTAAACTTGGATTCTCTATAGGTAAGGAAATGAGTGTTTATTTATCTAGTAAAATAATAAGGGATAGGGAAAATCTGTTGTCAATAATTACTCCTGCCCACTCCCCCACCACTCAAAACAAACTATACAATAAACCAACAGAACAAACCTTTCCTATCAGGTAGATGGTACGAACAGGAAACATCCAAACAAACAAAATCCCCAACAGAGTTTAAAAGCTATCTTCATTACTTCTCTCCTTGCTGGGACAGAATACCCTACATCTACAATTTAAGGGAGCAAAGACTTACTTAGCTCACAGTTTCAGAAAGTTTCACACAGTCCATTCATGGGCAGCTAGCAATGGTGGAGGCACAGAGCACAGGGTGGAGAGCTGCTCACTGCTCACTGCATTGCAGACAGAAAGACAAGTGAGTATGGAGACTCAGGTAAAACCACAAATTTCTCAGTCCACAAGTCAACAACACTCTCTCTCTCTCTCTCGCTCTCGCTCCCTCGCTTGTTCTTTCCTGGGTGCCGACCAATCTCAACAAGTTGACACAAGCTCTCTTGGTGGAGTGCAGCCAGGCCTCACCTTCCGGCAGCACACAGTTCCACAGTTATCCCACTATATCCAAATATATGCACTCCAGATGCAAACCATAATAAAACCCTTTCAGATTAAAACTTGGTGAATTAACCATGTAAACCTCACCCTCCCTTAAAACAGCACTGTTTCAAACCTAAGTGTCGATAACTAACCTAGGTTTTGGCTTAGAGTGTGAAAGTGGATTTTAGTAGGGTGAAGAAAAATAAAGTCAAGAGCATTGAGTTCCTGAGACTGGCTTGATGACGAGGGAAACTGAGGACAGAAAGCCATGGAATGAAAGGAAGCCAGCAACAAGGACTGTAAAAGGGGCTTGGCCTTTTTTTTCTTGGAACAATCCTAGTCTCCAGGGCCATTTCCTTAGATGCCAAATTTCCTGACAGTCTTAGAGAGAACGGGTTCCTGCTTTAGCCACCAAAACATTAATTTCCACCTTGGAACAAATGCTTATCACATCATATTGAACACTCATATTGATCTATAAGCTCTTGAGGTCAGAGACTATTTTTATTTCTACCTTCTCAGCCTGGCACAGAACCCCAGGCACATAATAGGCTTTCAGTGAATGATGCTGATTGAATGCATGAGGTGGGGGACACTGAAGGGACAGCTTAAAGACCCCTCTTCAGGGCTTATCTTTCCTGGAGGTATTCATTCATATATTCATTCACTCAAAGACATGTATTTTTCAAGTGTGAGCTCTTAGCCTTTTTACCAGTTTTTGGTGTAGTTTAGTCTAAAAATTTTGCACAGATTCTTGATTCTAAGACTGTAGTCTTTAATAAATAATAATAATAATAATAATAATAATAATAATAGTAATGTAAATGACTGCTATTTTTCCAAGGTACTTTTCTATTTTCACAATAAGCTAAATATACAATAATTTCCACATTTTCAAACAGAAAAACTCATGCCCAGGAAAAATAAATCCAACTGAATTAAGGAATAGCCTCCAAGTTTAGGTAAATAAGAGTTATTTAAGAAACGTGACAAAAATACTTATTTCTAGCCCTCACCTCCAGTTTCCGATTGAGAAGGTATAAGACAAGAGTCCAGAAATCTGCATTTTAATGCACCCCAGGTGATTCTGGGGCCCTGCCTGCAGTAAGTAAACTCCAGCGCAGGGTCCCCTCTTCAGCAGAGTCCTTGACAATAGGTCAGTGTGAGGTGGAAGTCATCTGAGGGCTCTGGTTCTAAGCCTAGAGTCACAGGATGAGAGGCGAATCACACATACACCTTCAAAGGGCGTAACAGAGAAACTCAAAACCATGGCCATTCAGGTAATAATGGCAATTTCAAGATCCCATGTGTAAAACCATGAAGCCAGAACAGAGGCTGGTAACAGGATCATGCTTCTGAGGACATAAGACCTGAAAGGCCAGGTTCTGGAAAGGAACCACCAGCTCCTCTAAGCAACAAGAACAACAACAGAAAAGGACAAGGAATCTCACCTTGAAAACTGCTGCGGGTGTTTATTTTGGATTTGTTTTGCTTCTTTCACACCTTGAAATAGCTCACCAAAAAGAATCCAGCAGGACAATTCAGTACAGAGCAGTACAGAGACACACAAGAAGACTCCTCTCTCCCACCTGCCCTTCACACCCAAGCCCTGACCATGAGAACTCTCTCTGTGCTCTTCTACCAGCCCTTTCCTTGCCACCCCCTTGCGCAAGCCCTAGCTGACGACCACCTGTACTGCCTTTCATGAGAACTATCAAGGCCTGTTTTAAGGCTCTCTCTGACTCTTTCTTCTTCTTTCAATCTAGTTCACTCAGAAAGCCTCATTCATATTCCCAGAGCATACACCTTATCAGTCTTAAAAGGCCACTGTATTTGAACCCAGAAGATCTGGTTCAGGCCCTAAGCTGTCACCCACCAGTTGTCTGACCTTAGGTTAGCAATACACCCTTTAGAGATTCATTCTTTATATGTGAGTAGAGTGCTAGATGCTGACTTCTCCAAAGCCCTTTCCAACTCTAGGATTTCATGTTAGACTCTGCTTTAAAACTATTGGTGGTATCTTACTGTCTATAGAATTAAATACATAAATACTTGGAACATTTAAAGAGAAAGCACCCTGTGATGATCTGGGCCCAGCTTTTTAAAAATAATAGTTAACTTATTGAAAACAAAGATTCCCAGTTCCCTAAACAGACCTGGAGTTTTTGCTCATGGCCATGATCTTACCTTAGAACTCTACTGTATTTATTTCAATGTGTATAATCCCTACATTTTTCAAAGTTCAAATCACACATAGCCTAAAAACAAGCTCTGCCCCTCTGAGCTCTTTAGTGCTTTTTCCAGTTGATAGCACAGTGGCCCCTGGGCCTAGTGACACAGCCTGTTGTCAACTCGTGGAGGGCAGAGCCTCTGTGTGTCTCCCACTCGCTTAGCATAAGGTCTGGTTCAGAGAAAAACTTGACAAGACTTTCTGGGGAAATGTGAGAAAAAAGATGTGTTAGTCTGCTTTCTATCCTTCCAACAAAAAGCTAAGAAAATCAACACAGAGGAAAGATTTATCTTGGTTCATTGTTTCAGCCCACTTTTGGGCCTGAAGCAAGATGGAAAAGTCCTGTAGCCACATCAGAGGAAAGCTGCTAAAGTGTTGGCAGTCAGTAAGCAGAGAGTAAGAGAGAGAGAGAGAGAGAGAGAGAGAGAGAGAGAGAGAGAAGAGGAGAAAGCAAGAGAGAGCACTGTACTGCTCAAGCTCCCTTCCCCTGCTTTTGTCCCATTCAATCCTTCAGCTTATTGGATAGTGCCACTCACATTCAGACTGGATCTTCCTCTCAGTTTGCTATCCCATATGCCAGTCATTTCAGGAAACGCCCACCCCACCCCACATGCACCCAGACACATCTTGCAGTGTGCTTTACTAATTTCCTAGACATCTCTCAATCCATCACAGAAGATGACCCTATTTTACTTAGGTCCTAAATGACAGTGGTAGCCAAGGCAGAAAGGATCACACACTGGACAAATAATCTCTAGTCTTGGAAAAGAAAAGATACAAATTCTTGCCACTGTGAAAAAAATTTTCTGAAAATCAACTCCAACAATGCAAGCCATAAAAATGTGTTGCTGAGCTTGGCAATGCAGCACACATACCACTCATGAAGGCCTGAGATGATTCTTGTTGCCAAAAATGGCTTGGGATGAGGTGTTCAATTGGAACAGGGCTGAAAGGTGAGTTAGAGGGTCAGGATGCCACAAAGCACATTCTTGTAGCCACAATGGCTCTGTCTGAATTCTGAACCCAATAAGGGTTTGGCGAGAGACAGAATTCCTGTTAAGATAAACTTGGCAAAAAGTTTCTCCTCTGGTCACTTACAGCCTTGAATCGGGTCTGCCTCAGCTTATTCTCTGCCTACCTGGGTCACAGTCAAGTGTATATGTTTTATCTCCCAGACTAGACCGTCAATTCCTGCCTGGAAAGATCTGTATCTTGCTCCTCTATCTCTCATGCCTAGCACAAAGCTCTGCTCATAGCAGATGTCAATAAATGTTCTCTGGATGGATGCTCAAATTCAGATCAAATTGACTCAAATCCCAATTAAAATCTCCAGCCAGAAAGACAAGATTTAATTTTTTTTCTACCAAAAGGACAATCTTGCTGTTTATTATAACCTAATACATTTTCTTCACAACTCTGAAACAGATGCAGGTTCTGTTTTTAGAAAGCATATCTGATTTGTAAAGTAGTGTTTAATTTTGATATTTTATTCTGATTAAATTTACGGAATATCAGAAATGAGTGATAACTTGGTTTTCTCTGAACCATCTATTCACTGTCTAAGGCCCTAGGAGAAGAGAGCATGACAGGCCCTTTCCACCTCCTGGTTCTCATTGCCCCTTTGCTTGAAATGCTCTTGCCTCAGTTTTTCTTGAGATCTGCTGTGATCTGAATGTAACTCCTAAAAAGAATGTCTTAGAAACTGAATCCCCATCGCAGCAATGTTGGGAGAGGGAGCCCAAAAGAAAGTGTTGAGGTCATGAGGGATCACCCTGACGGATGGATTAATGCCAATTATAAGAGTTACAGGCTTCAAATTCAGTCTCTTGCTCTCTCACCCTCTTTGTCCTTCTACCATGGGATGATACAGGAAGAAGGCCCTTGCCAAGTGTCAGTTCCTTAATCTTGGACTTCTCAACCTCCAGAACTGTAAGAAAATAAGCTTCTGCTCATCACAAATCACCTAGTCTCTCATATTCTGTTGTTAACAGTATAAAACAGACAAGACCTCAATTCAAAATGTCTTCTCCTTAAGGGACCCTTACCTGACATTCTGTCTAAGATACACAAAACATCTTTTAGTTACTCTCTATCCTAAGGCCCTATTTATTTTATGGTGCTGAAAATCTAAATTATCTTACTTATATGTTGGTATCTTTGTTATTTACCTCACTAATAGAATGTAAGTTCTCTGAGAGTTTCTACTGGAACCCAAATGAATATATATCTCAAGATCTCCAAATATGGGGCTCCATTTTTTTTCCCATGATCTATTAAATAGTCTTCTTAAACATGTAGTAACAGTAAGCTTAGCAGTATAACACTTCAGGGTCACCTCTGTATGTGGCCCCTCATGAAACACAACATAACACGAAAGTGTCTAGGCAAAATATGAAAAGAAAGGACAGAACTTATATTTGCCTCAGAGAAAGTCAGCAAAGGAACTCTGAGACTGGAGAGCCAGGGTAGGCTTTAGCGTTCTAGGACACAGCAATGGAGCAAATGTCAGGAGTGGGACTGGCAAGCCAGGGAAGGATGATGTTTCTTGAACTGCGTAAGATCAAACAGGCAGTAACTGAAAGAGAGCTCAGATGAAACACTTGAAGTGGCCTCTTGGGGTGTGATGGAGACAGATATGGAGGGAATTTAGGTATGACCTCAGCTTCTAAATGCATCCAGTGGGATGCAATGAAAAGGCCACAGATGAGGATTCAGATAGGAATAATAAAGGAGGCCAGTCTTCATTGAGCATCTCCTCCATGTCAGGCTCTGTGCGGGGCAGTTTATATATATTACCTCATTCCATCCTTATCATCACCTGCCCCGGAAGATATTAACATTTCTTATATCATGTAGAAACTAGGAATCAGGGAAAGTGACTTCAGTTCTATGAATTACAGAATACTTAACTATAAAACCGTTTTTTTAAAAAAAAACCCTCATAGGCGAGAATATAATGAAACACAGTACAGACCACTTACTGCTATACCACATGCTTTGTAAATTTTACTGTTATTAATATTAATAACCAAATATAATACTAATAACACTGACCATGAATAATGTAGGTAGGACGCAAATGTTGGATGGCATTTTCACCATATAAAGGCTGCCACTTAGAACAGCAGGATTTGACAATAATTAGTTGTGTGATCTCAGACAACCTATCACACCTTGTGCAGCGATGTTCTCTTAACCTGAGGAAAAGGAATAAGAAATCTCAATTACAGAGGTTCATGGGGATGTCAGGCAGAGAAAGTAAGTAGCAAACACAACTTTCACCATATATGCAGAGGGGGAACAGTGAAAACAACGGTGGATACCCTTAATAGGCTGGCGTGACTCAAGTATGCTGACATAAGATCTGACAACCTTGCCTGGGGTGTCAAGGCTCGTATGCGTAGCAAGTAGCCTTAGTTTACAGTGACTGTGCCAGTCCCAACAAAAGGTTAGTGTTCCCCAGGAAAATAAAAAGTGTGAACCTCCTGATACACAGAAATATGCCTCAAGATTTTATCCAACACATTAGAAAAATAATTCCTCATAAAATAGCTTTAGGAAAGAGCTGACATGGGAAAGGACATAGCCAAATGTTTCCCAAGGGTCAGATTTCAAGCAACACACCACTTTCGGCACCTGAAAGGATCTGGAGAAACTTAAGTCGGGTGGGCTGTTTGCTAAGAGGGTGACAGTCCTCAGACAAAAACAGGACAGTGTGTCCTAGCTCATCCCAGGCTGCCAACAAGTTGACGCATGCTTCACACTTGTACTCTGGGGAGGCATGAATGTTCTTCCTGTGTGGAACACGCAGACTTCAGCTATGCACACACTCCCAGAGCTGCCAGCTGATTGGTGGCACCACAGGCTTCTTTTCCTCATTAAGTCCCTAGGCTGCTGGATGCAAGGCTTAACTCATTTGACTCTCATACACACAAAATCCTACAAGGTATTATAAACCTTATAGACTGCGAGGAGGAGGTTCACAGAGCAACTTGCTGAAGCCACACAGCTAGAAAAGAGGGAGCTAGGATTTAGCCCAGGTCCTTCTGACTTCAAGGGGACACGACTTCTGGGCAGATATGCCTTACACTTACTTTTAGTGAAACCACGAACGAAGAATTTTAGGTTCTGATTCTTAGGCTACCATTCCACTCCAGGGAGGAACCCCCTGCCCTCCCCACACACATGGTCTCTCAGCCTCCACAGAACACATGCTCTAATAGGGCTGCCACCTGGTCCAGCTATAAGAAGTTCTTTCTTCCACTGATATAGGGAATGCCAGCTTCCCCTGACTGGGCTGAACGGGCATAAATATTTTCTCTTTCACTATACTGCATTTTAAATGTACTAAAGGACTTTTTAGAGGCTACCATATTTCTTCTCATAATCGTAATCACTGTTCTGAATTAATGTGATTTGTGAGTTTAGATTTTCACAAGGCAACTGTTCTCATACCTATTCCACACGGGTATTCACGAACTGTACCACACAGTACCAGAGGAGTTTCACCCAGCCCCCTTTCTGCCTGCTCATCCTGCTCCCCTTGGCCATTCTGTAGGAGGACACAAAGCTGGCTCTGGCAATTCTCTCATCCTTATCCGCTCACCTGGTCACAAAGAGATGCTTTTAAGCAACAAAACAAAGCATATGGCATGGGGGAGGGAGGCTTAGACTGCCCAGCTGAGCCCTGTTCAAAGTGGAGAACTGGCACTGACGTTGTTACCGCCTAGGGAGACTCTGGGAAAGAGACTCTCAGGAACAGACTGAGGAGTCAGAGCTATAGAGGGGGCCCCTGACCCACCCCCCACCCCCAACACTCTGTACTCAAGGACATGTCCCTTTGATATAAGCCAGCAGCTCAGCATCCTGCAGATTCAGTATTCAGAGAAAGGACAGCATTCTTCTTGGGATAATAGGAAAAGCAACGCCACACATATTCTAGGGAAGGGGGTTACTTCCCAAAGAATAGGGGGTCCCTTCTGACTTTATACTGTGTTTGCCACACAGATCAAATATTAATAGCAAATATTCAACCGGTAAGGTACACATATCAAACATATCTTGCTAACAGAGGTGGGTAAAACATCTCCATATGAATCAATTTCTGAATCGTTTCCCCATAAAAGGCAAACTCTTTTCCCAGACTGTCTCCTTGCCTCCTAGGGCCAATTTCACCTACTGCATCCCTTGTCAGGACATTCTGATACAGAAAGAGAACTAAGAAGGGTGACAAGCAAACCACAGGACCTCAGATAAATGGATGGACTTTGTCCTCAGGATTAAGCAAGGCTGAACCTCAGATAGGTTAGATCTGGGTCAGACTACCCACAGACATTTCAGGGCCATTGTGTGTCACTCCTAGTGTCCTTGAGCATGGAACATGTATACTTGGGTGTCTAAAAGGCTCTTGAGCATTATGTTCAAATTCTGGTCAAAGTTTTTCTATTCAAACCCAGTCACCTTGCATTTTTAATTTTTTTAACTTAGAAAGTGGTAGGGTCATAATTCACTCATGCATCTAGAAGCTTGGGGGTTGTCCTTCATATTCTCTGCTTTCTCACAACTATATCTAACTCATCAAGTCCCACTTTTCATCACTTCTCTAGACCTATTCAACACACCTTTTTTTTTTTTTTTTTTTTTT
>PVKB01003170.1:0-219730 GCA_004027205.1 Ctenodactylus gundi | reverse complement strand
CCCCACCCCACCACCACCACCACCACCACCCCCAACTGAATATCGTTGCTTATTGGCAAGAGCAACACTATCTGGTAAGGAAGCAGAGCAACAGCACTCTGATTCCTCCCAGCAGGAGTGAAAACAGTATTGCCACTTTGGAAGACAATCTGGCAGTTTCTCAACAAATAAGGATAACATGTGAAAGCTGATCAAAAAACACACTTAATGTTTGAATTTTAAAAATGTGTTACATTAAAAGATACACTGCTATTGATCCCCCTCAAAATACTGACCTTTTCCTTGCTTAAAGAACACTTATACCACTGTTCTTGCCACTTTCTTAAGCAGTTCTGGGAGTCTCTTTTGTGAGTGTCCCACAAAATGCGGCTGCTGCCAAGTGCTACCAAGAAGAAGGCAGGTTCATAAAGATATGAAAGTGTGACCTAATCTACCACATCCACTGAGGTTGGCACCATACAACTCATGGCTTCCCCAAAGTCAAAATGATCATGAAAAGTAACTGTTTTGAGTTGATTCATGATATCAAGGTACCCATAATGGCAAAACATGAACAAGAAAGGGCTTTAAGAATGTTACAGGCACATAGTGGCACACGCCTGTAATTCCAGCACTTAGGAGGCTGAGGTAGGAAAAACAAGAGATCCTCACTTTCCTCAAGAGTAGAACACAGAGGAGATGCAAATGTCAGTCAACAAAAACTCAGCCACAACAACAGGTTATAACATTCTTATCAATGGACTGTAAAGCTTCCTTTGTCTCATTAGCCTGTGATACCTGCTCTTCCCATAGTTCCATTAAAAGTCCCTAGTTCATAATGACAAGGCAGAGAGTTGGAAAGTCTGGAGAAATGATTGCCTCCATCTCCCCCAAAACTGGTTTTGGGTAAGTCCTTTCTACTATTTACCAAAAGGAGCAGTCCTTGATTCAGGCCAGGCAGCAAGCAAGCAGCCCCATGATTAAATAAACCAGCTCTGATGGATGGGTAACAGGAACTGCTTCACAGTGGCAAGAATGATGAGGTAAGTGTGTTCACTCATGTTCCCTAGTTATCAATGTAAATAAGTTAAAAATATATCCACACAAAATTTGCAAATCACTGCCAAAACTTGAAAGTGTTGACACAAAAGCACAGCTCTCACCTCAAAGACAGTAAGAGTTACTAGTTTATTCTAGAACCCAATTTGAGTGTCCATGGCTCAAGAAGACACAGATTCAAGTAGCTCCAAATTACGTTCCTTCAATTTAATAGTCTTACAGGGTTTTACAGCTACAGAACAAAGGGAGGTTGCGAACTAAGGCACTGTTTAAGCACAGCGGTGACAGCATCAGGCGGGTGGCACACAGAGGAAAGGGCCCCTGCCGTAGGTTTCAGATGGCACTCAGGACATTCTTACTTTTGTGACTGGTGGAAATTGAAGGGGTCTGCTCTGTATATTTCAAAAGATTTATCAGATTTATCAGAAAATTTCTAGGTAAGATGGAGGAGAGGAGGTGTGACAAGTGTGGCCATGAAAAAGGCTAAGATAGTCACTGATAATGTGGTTGTGCAACCTCTCCACAAATGGCTAGGAGTTCTATTAGGGATCTGTACAGGGCTTGATGTGAGGTTGCTTTTTTTTTTTTTTTGAAATTTCAATTCATAGTAGCAATCAAGATGTTCTCTAGTAAGTAAATGTATTAACTGTACATCTAGTTACATTTAGACAGTGAATGTTATTGAGTTGGAAAAAGAAATGAACTACCTGAGGATGTGGCTCAGTGGTACAGCACCGAGGGCGGCAGAAGCAGTAGAAGAAGGAAAGGGGAGAGGGGCAGTAAAAACAAGACCTATCTATGAAGACTGAACAGACCAGCTGCTACCAGGAGTTACAGGGGAGGGAAGAATGAGAAGCCAAAGAAAACAAGGTTTCTGTAACAGTGAAACTATTCTGCATGATTTTGAAGTGTTGAACACATTTCAAAACCCCTGTCATAGTTACTTTTTTGTCTCTGTGACTCAATATCCGACAAGCACAAATTCGGGGAGGAGCTTACTTTAGCTCACAGGTTCATGCGGTCACAGTCCATTCATGGGCAGCCAGCAACAGTGCAAGCACATGGCCGAGGCAGTGGTGGAGGCAGCTCCTCCTGGCACTGCAAAAAAGAAGGCTTGTCCCAGAAGAAGTAGCTTATACCCTTCTTGGTCCTGTCCCAGTGTTCTGCCTCTTCCAGATTAAAGCCTCTAAACCACCACACACCTGTTTGTAATCTATAATCTACCACAAACCTGTCTTCCAACACATACCTATAATCCACCCCTCGCCCACAATCCACACTTCCAGACCAGGCCCCCATCTTCTGATAGCACATAGTTCCATAGATAATCCAAAACATTCAATACATGAGACTTTTGGAGGACATTCCAAATCCAAACCATAATACTCACAGAATTTATAGAACATGAACAGTAAACCCTAATGTGAACTACAGATGTGATGACAATGACTGCCTGTCAGTTCCAGTTCACTGATAGTAAAAGACACATCACTCAGGTCCAAGACACTGATAGTGATTAAAGTTGTACATAGAGAAGGAAAAGGGGGATATGGAAATTCTCTTAACTTTTGTTCAGTTTGGCTATGACCTGTTCTTGAAACAACTTTTAAAAATAAAATCTCTTGGGGCTGGAGGAATGGCTCAGAGGTTAAAGTGCTTGCCTAGCGAGTGCTATGTCAAGTGCTAAGTACTCAAGCTCGATACCCCAGCACCACATAAACTGAGCGTGGTGGTGCACTCCTGTAATCCCAGCACTGGAGACCAAGGCAGAAGGATTGCCTTGAGTCCAAGGCCAGCCTGGGCTCCATAGTGAGTTCAGGACCAGCTTGGGCTACAGAGTAAGACTCTGTCTCAAAAAATAAAATCTATTTAAAAATAACATTTTTATTAGGGATGAGCACAGCAGCCTTTGGTCTAAAGTAGGGATCAAGAAACAGCCCATCAGCCAAATTTAGCCCAAGACCTATTGGAATGACTCTTTAACCAAGAATGGCCTTTACATTTCAAAAGGAATGTTATAACAAAATATAGCAGACAGCTTAAGCAACCTTCAAAGTCCAAACTAAACAACAGATTAATATAATTCATCTCTCTTATCATGGAATACTCTTGAGGATTCTGCCTGTTTTGTCCCATAGCTGGTAGTAATTCAAGCTATTCCTCTTTCTATGTAAACTCTAGAAATAGTTCTACCTAATCTTTCCAAGAGGTTCTCTCCTGATCTCAAGCACCTTCCTTTCTTTCACGTGCTGACTGCCAGGCAGACAAAGAATAACAGGATCCTGCTACAGATCTTAGGGCTGTCTATTCTCCACGGATCCCTCCTTGCTGGTCCTCTGCTATACAAATTCTGGATACCTTGGCTGAAAACTTGGATTTTTGGTCAACTCAGAGATAATGAGGTAGGATAGAAAAAATAAATACGGGCCACACAGAGACAAGGAAAGCCATATTTTAAAAATTATACCTATAAACTCTTGCTCTGCACTTCCTGGCAGCCCCAAGCACTCTGACTACCATATACTGAGGCTCCATTGGGCAGAAACTCTTCCCTTATGCTACATTCTCAATGCTTAGAATACTTCCTGAGAAGCATTAATTTGTCACCAATAAAAATGTCCTGACTAAAAAGCCTCCACATGGGTTTTTTTACCACTTGTCTTTCACAATTTTTTCTCTACTCAAAAGACCTTCCAGTCACACAGGCTCCTCTGTTTGTGTTCTAGGACTTTTGGTTTTGATGTACCCCCTACAATATCTTCCTCCATCTCTCTATAGCTGCTTTCTTAATTATTTTTATCAAGTTGCGTCTCAAACATTAACTTCACAAGAAAATACATTTCATGACTACCCTATCTAATGCTTCCCATAATTCCTATTAAATTTTCTGTTTTATCTTCCTTCAGGTGACATTTGTCACCTGAAGTTGTGTGATCAACTGCTTACTATATTGCTGCTAGAATATGACAAGCTCCACACTGAACAGACCTTATATACCTTGCTTACTGCTATATACTCAGTATCTAAAACACTGGCTGGTACACTGTAGATGCTCAATGAAGATTTACTGAATCAATAAATGACTAACCAAACCACAAAGAAACAAAATAAATGATAATAAAAGAGACTATTGAGCTGAGAATATAGTACAGCTCAGTGATAGAGTACTTGCCTAGCCTAGCCTATCTTGATACTCTTCCAGGTTCAATACCCATTACCACACACACACACACACACACACACACACACACACACACACACAGAGGCCTTGCCTACTGCACAAAATTAGGCTGGTAATCTCAGTAAAAATCTCACGTGTCTGGAATGCTCACTGGAGTTTTTTCCTTGTTAAGTGTAAAATTATTTTACCAAGGTAAAGAGCACGTTAAAAAAAAAAAAAGTCTGTCAGGATAATGAGGCAGGTAGAGCAACCTTCCATCAATCTAAGATTCTGCCCTCAACCAGAGCAATTCACAGTCTTATGTAAGAAAATGTACCAAAATCATCTGCGATCTGAACTCTATACATTTCACAGTAAAGCCATTTTGACTCAACCTCTGGATCTACAGACAGGCAACTAAGCTCAAATCGAGTGTTATCACTGTTTCTTTTACTAAAAGAAGGGTTCATGAACATAAATCGATCTAAAAGATTACTAGAAAGAAAAAGATCTATTATCAGAAAACTACTGCTGTAGCCCATTTATAATATTAAAGTGTGTTGAAACACTATAAGAGTAAAGCTTGGCCCTAAAAAAGAAATTCCCAGTACACAATTTATTCATTCAGATTTGAAACACACAGAGTGTTACACAGAGCTCAGACTGGAGCATATGGTAAGCCTAGAGGCTTCTTACTAGATACATGGAAATTTATATAATATACTTAAGTCTCAATTCCTTCCTTTATGAAGGAGGATAATACTTGCCTCATCAGGCTGCTGAGAGAATTATTAAACAATACATGCAGAACTTCTGACACAGAGGATACACACAATCTACAATTGGGACTTTTCTGTCTTCTTGTGTTTTCTTTAAAAATCAAGAGGCACAATGAGTAGGAGAAACACCTTCATGAGTAGAAGGGAGGAGAGAGCTGAAATAAGATTAATATTTTAGCTTAGAAGACAGATCTAGACTGTTTATTTCGCCTCAAATGAAAAGGAAATAGAATAATGAGAGATGTAGCAAGATGTCTGCATTTCATCATACTAATTTTTATAGGCTTCATAGATTCTAATAAAAACTACAGTTCCTATCTCATTCTCATCTGTTTGTTTACCTGGTCAAGAATGTACCAAGTCTTAATACAAGAACCTGTCTGCAGACAAAGGCTTGTGAAGCAGTGAGCAAGACCGATATATTCCTTTCACTGTAAAAGCTGCAGTTTCATAATGCAAGGAAATGGTGCTAAGCACAGTATTACGGTTTGGATCTGGAGTGTCCCCCAAAAGCCTCACATATTTGGAGTGATGGGATGCCAAAGAGTTGGGGCCATGTCATAAGGGACAGAACACTGGAGCTAGGCCCATAAGAGGCAGACTACTGGAACAGAGCTGGGAAGGGTAGCTTTTCCCTCCCTCCTTCACTTAGCTTCCTGTCTGCTTCTGCCATTGCCAGTTGCCCATGTATGGACTGTGACCTGAAATTCTAAGCTGAAACAAATTCTTCCTCCCTTAAAATGTTAATGTTGGGTATCCTGTCCTAGAAACGAGAAAGTAACTAAGACACATGGTTGACTTGTGCATCCCCAAAATCCATATGCTAAAGTCTCAAGCCCTAGTACCTTAGAATCGAGCCTTATTTGGAAAAAGGGGCATTACAGGAGTAATCAAGTTAAAATGAGATCATTTAGGGTGAGAGGCTTAGTCCAATATAGACTAACACATTCATAAAAAGAGGAAATTTGGACAGAGACATCCAAAGAACAAAGATGATGTGAAGGAACCTAAGAAGACGGCAATCAACAAGCCAGGGACAGAGGCCTGCAATGGGTACACCTGTCACGGTCCTCAAAAAGAACAAACCCTGCCAACACTGTTATTCTGGAGTTTCAGCCTCTAGATTTGAGAAATCTACACATAACTGTCATGGTACTTTGTCATATGTATCCCCAACCCGTAAAAACAAAAACACATAATTAGAAATAATAAATTAACAATACAATGAAGGCACATATTAGTAAGTATGAGCAAATGCAGTACTATACTAAAGCACCAAATAGGGGCTGGAGGAATGGCACAATGGTTAAAGCACTTGCCTTGCAAGCACAAGGCCCTGAGTTCACTCCCCAGCACCACATAAAGCTGGGCGTGGTGGCACACACCTATAATCCCAGCACTGGAGGCAAGCGGACTGTCCTGAGTCCAAGGCCAGCCTGGGCTACAGAGTGAGACCCTATCACAAAAAAGAGGGAGGGAAAGAAGGATGGAGGGGGGGAGAGAGAAAGAGAAAGAAAGGAAGAGAGAGCGAGAGAAAGAGAGAGAAAGAGAGAAAGAGAGAGAGAGAGAGAGAGAGAGAGAGAGAGAGAGAGAGAGCACAAAATAATAAATACAGCCATGCATGGACAGTGGGCATGTTCTGTGAAGTATAATTTGTGAACATCTGGTATACCTGAACAAATCCACGTCTACTAGCTTACTGTGCCTACGTATACTTGCCTACGATACACCTAGGCCTGGTGTAGCCACTGCTCTTAGGCTTATCCTGTACAGTATGTTTACTTGTGGAGTACTGTAAGTAACCCTAACAAAACAATATGTACAATGCCACTAGGTGATAGGAATCTTTCAGGTCCACTGTAATCCTAGGGGACCTACCTATCACATATACCATCTGTAACTGGCAGTAACGGCACTGTGCTGCATGTGAGTGTACTGACATGGAAGGGAAATCCTACTCTGTCTTGGAGAGCATAGAACATTCCATTGAAACTATACTTAAGGTGACTGTTGTGATTTGGATCTTAACTGTCCCTCAAAAGCTTTATGTACCTGTAGATACTGTATTGGGAGGTGGGACCTAGTTGGAATGGGTAGAAACTTAGGGCTTGACCTGGAGGTATGTGTGCTACACAGTGAGACAGACAGACAAACACACAGACAGATTGAAAATGAGTTTATTAGAGTTACTTACAGGAGCAGGGATAAAGATTAGAAGCAAAGGTAAAATTTAAAATACAACCAGAGTGGCTAGCATAGCGTGGAGTAAGGAGAAGAGACTGACTTAAGCCCATGAAGTAGGCAGGTCCTTATATAAAAAATATCAGACTCTGTCAACTCTAAAAAGTAATAGAAAACCACTTATATTTTTTATTAATAGTAAGAGAACAGCAAGACAGTTATTTACTCAACATGGCAAAGTTAAACTTTAACAGATTTGTTTTCCTGTTAGAGATAAGCAGCTACCCCATACTCCCTCCCACTGAGGCATAACCAAAGCCCCCTTCCCAGGAACCCAGCCACAGAATATGCAAATAATGGCCCCCGGAGGCCAGAGTCCAGTTCCCTGTCCACAAGAATAGGAGAGCTAACACTAAAGAAGGCTAAAAGTAATAAAGCAAGATTGGAAATGTGCATTATTTCTGTTACCTGTTCTTCTGTTCCTTGCTATAAAAAGACCCATATAGACCTACACACAGTGAGATGATGATTGGAGGCAAAAGAACCCCTGCATCTTCTCACACCTAGCTTTTAATAAATCCTTTTTTCATTTTACTATAGTAAATGGCCTCTTTTGATTTGGTCAATGACAAATAAAAGGACCTAAATGTATTGTCCTAACTGGCCAGTAACATCATGATGAGAACCTTAGCAACCTCAGAAACTTAGATTTTGAGTATGAATGGATCAAGGCAGTAGTCACTGCAATCTACACAGAAGGATACTGTACTCTATGGAGTGGTCATGTGAATCACAAGGCGGACCTTGCCATCACTGTCCAGACAGCTACAAGTCCTAGGAGCAAGAAGCAAGCAGAAAGTGAGAAAGAAGAACTGCATCCACTCTGAGAAGTTCTATGACTGAGAGAAAAATACAGAGGAGAGAAAGAAGCATGTCTTGAAGAACTATCACTGTTAGAAAGGCAGGCCCAAGAAAGAAAATCAGTAGCTAACGAGGCAGACAAGATCCGGGAGGCAGTGTGCAGTTTCTGTAAAGCATCACCTATACTGGTGAGCTTTTCAGTGATGCAACTGCCTTGGGACCCGCATAGGCCTGTAAGCACGCCTCACTGATGCTCCTTTAGGAAGCTCTTTATCTAGTTTCTGTGGGTAACTCCTCAGCTATATTCCATATAAATAACCCCAATAAACTCACTGGTTCACCAAATTGGACACAGCCACAATAGTCACCTTGGTCCATCTGTGGTGCCCTGCCAAGGCTGAGCACACGTTGGTGTTTATGTCTCCACTGGAAAACACGGCCAATGTGCAGCAGGCATGACTTTTCCTGCCAGATGCGAACACCGATGTCTATTCAATCTAGCTAGAGCAAAAGAGACAGGCCAAAGTAAAGACCGCACCAAAGTCCAATGTGGTGAAGCAATGAGTTTACCGGGTTATGCACAGGAACAGGAGTGAAGGTTAGAAACACAGGTGCAGATCAAGAGTCCAGGGAGATGATGGCCAGTAAATGTGACCAGGACATGCAAACAGAAAAACTGGGCATTCAGGAATTCAGGCCCTACTCAGAAGACAGAGCCTGAGAAATCAAACACAGGACTCAAAAAGGAAAACACAGTCATTCCATGGAGGACAGAGAATAAGACTGACATGTCACTAACAGCACTGCTAGAAGTCGGTTTCTTCAAAGTCAAATGTAAATATCTTTCCAACACAAAATTCTACAACAAATCAAATTACCAATCAATAATATGCATTTATTTCCTGCTATTTATAGTCTCAAAAGTGTTCCTTCATATATACATTTCACAGATATTCTGGCAAAATAGGAAAGAAAAGAGGCAGCTTTACCCGGAATACATTAACCAAAAAAAGAGGGAGGGGAGAAGAAACTGCAGGTTGGGAAAAAGAAATTTCCAGACAGTAGCCATACACGAAGTCGAAAAGCAAATAGTTCAGACAGAAGCAGAGCAACAGAGGCAGGGCGTAGTTCTACAGAAATGTTCCCAAATAACAGATTAATAAGCTTTATATCATCTACGTGTTTGAATTTGCTGGAAAGTAATTTATTATTGTGATTGAAAGCTCAAAAGTATATCACTAGTGGGCAAACAGAAAAGTAAACAAAGGTAAGGCTATTATTAATTATGAAGTAAACAGGATATTTTCCTAAAAGAAATTATATCCAGAGAGAGAGAGACTCCTGTTTAGCTCAAGCTATAAACAATGTATATAAATAAGCATTGATCTGGTGCTGGAGAAATGGCTCAGCGGTTAAGTACTCGAATTCGATTCCCCAGCACCACATAAGCTAGGCATGGTTGTGCACACCTGCAATTCCAGCCCTTGGGAGGATGAGACAAGAGGACTGCCATGAATCCAAGGCCAGTCTGGACTTCACAGTGAATTCAGGACCAGTGTGGGCTACAGAACGAGACCCTGTCTCTAAATAAATAAATATATAAATACTGACCTTAAAAATATTGCGACATAATAATCAGAGGGTGGAAAGAAAGCAAATGGAAGAAATAAATCTTCCATTGTTCATATTAGCACATCAATATTTACATGTAAAACTTTTTTAAAGCTTCAAGAAGTAGCAGAAAGAGTAATCTTTTTTTCCTAAACAAACAAGAAAATTACCAAAAGGTTAGACAGTTGTTACCTATGGAAACAGAGGAAGAACTGGTAAAATAGGCAGGAATTGCTATTTTTAAAAATAAGTCTCACAGAATTATTTTTGTTTTCATTTCAAATATTAATAAATTGTTTCTAAGAAGTCAATAGTACAGTTGGAATTTTACATTACTCCAAAATGTATTGAAGTAGAATAGGAATATAGAGAGGTTAAAGAGTAGACTAGGAAAATTATAATTTTAAAATTATACTTTTGGGGCTGGAGGAATGGCTCAGCAGTTAAAGCACTTGCCTAGCAAGTGCTATGTCAAGTGTTAAGTACCCAAGTTCAATTCCCCCGCACCACATAAGCTGAGCATGGTACCGCACGCCTGTAATCCCAGCACTCGGGAGGCTGAGGCAGGAGGATTGCTGTGAGTCCAAGGCCAGCCTGGGCTCCACAGTGAGTTCAGGACCAGCCTGGGCTACAGAGCAAGACCCTGTCTCAAATGAATAAATTAAAATTATACTTTTGATAAAAGCAGCTTCAAGACTAGGCCCAATTAAAAAAGGAAACTCTTGTGAAGACTGTAACTGGGCTTTAGGCTATCAGCCTGTGCATTTCACATTCCTCCCACTACCCCTATCCTCAAGAAGTTGCACTATTAAGAGAAACACAAATCTAAGCTTCAAACAAATATAAATGAATATCCTCTTAACACTGCCCACCACATGGGGACATTCTACAAGAGAGATACCCTACCTATGTTCACCCCCAACTCCTTCCTCTCTCTTTACCTGTATAACACCAAGGGTAGTGTCACCTAGGATTGGGCCATCATCCTTCCCTTGGAAAGGGCTATAGTCTTTCATCTGGAAACTGGATTCCCTGTTTCCATGGACACAGAGTTCCTATAGATGTCCAACGCTGAGTCCTGATAAACATGTACAACTTTGGCAACACAAAATGCCTCTCATTTTCCTTCTCAATGAAGGTCTGCACTCTCTTTGCATATGTAATTGTGAATTTTGCCTAATAAATTTTTCACAAGCCTCTTACTAACTATTCCTGAAAATGCTTTTTTCCAAGACACAATCTGCTGAAGCTTTTCCACTGGCAGGGTAAGTTTAGGTCCTTGGACCTGGTTCCATGACAACAGGACTAAACTGCAAGAAGTACATGTTGAGTATAATGCAGAGCTAAACATATTATTAATTGAGTAGTTAAGGTAAACTTTTCTAAAAGATATCTAAACAGTGTGAAATGAATATTTATTTTCTTGATTCTACCTTAGATGAGAAATTAAGGTGGAACCGAGCTGAAATTAATGGGAAAAAATACCCAAGTGAACTGGAAGTTTTCCAGGGGGAAGAGATATGCAAAAAAAAAAAAAAAAAAAAAGCAGTGCCAAACCTGTGGCACTGTGGCATAGGACCAATCAAAGTGTACATTACCTGGTACCAGCAGAGACCAATCTAGAGATTGGACAGATACCTCCATATCCTGCCCACAAAGGGTAGCACAGCCAATCAGCACCTTTTCTAGGGGTCAAAGGAACCTAGCAGCAAAAGCAGCCCTTTTTCCACATACTTAGGCCCACTGAACTGAGCTTCTTTCTTTGAACCACATGAGCCATGAAAAAATCTACATTTTCTTTAATAAAACAGGGTTCTTTGGTGCCATTAGTAAAGTCATTTGAATCTTTGCTCGCATGCTACCATTGCTTGAGTCACTACAGGCTTTGAAGTAGCTGTCATCACTCAGACCCTAGGACTGGGAAGTTCCTTAAAGTAGGAGGTGCAACTGAACGGCCATATGGCCTGACAAATCCTTCGGACACATCATCAAAAAACAGAAAAACAATGGGAAGGGATTATAAAGTTGATATGATATATATGTGCATGAAATACCCAAATTCATTGTAAATACTATGTATTACATATGTATATTAATAAAAATAGTGGGAAAAAACAAAAAAAAACAGAAAAAGAGAGACCCCAAGACAAACTAATATAGGAGATGAGAGGCCTGAGACTCCTTTTTCCACATTCTTTGTAGCTTTTTCAAGAAACTGGAGAAGTCATATAGGACTAGCTGCTAGTTCTCCACGATTTTTGCAGATCTCCATTATTAGGAGGTGAGAGGGTGGTGGGAAAGGAGGAAAAAAAGTAGAAATAATGAAGATGCAATAAATATTTGCATTCTTAAGTTGAAGGTAATTATTCTGTGTCAGAAATATGTACTAATAATAATTTGGGGGGAAAAAAACAAAATTTCTCCAGCATCTTATCCATCTTTTAAGTCTCCTAGTGCCTCAGGTAAGAGACTTGCTCAGTGCTATGGACTGGTTAATTACAGTTCTCACCAAATGACTTAGCGGCCCAAGACCTTGCTTAGCTGGGCTCATCAGATGAGACCTTAGTAATTATGGAAGTACCATAGTAACTATAGAAGTACCTAGGGAAATAATTGAGAAGGATTTCTGATCAGTGCTTTAGGGGTGTGAGTTTACTGAAATAACAGGACCTGCCCTCCCCACTGGCATGGTTCTCAGTGTTGCTGGCCTATCTTTTCCTCCCTGGGAAAATTGGTACTGATTGGCTATGCCATCTTTCCATAGGTGGGACATGAAAGTACATGCCCAGCTCACCTGGCCTGGTATCAGGAAATGTGTCATGATGGGTCCCACAATATATCCCCTCTCCCAATAAAACTAGGGGTTAATTCTAACATCCCATCCATTAATTTCAGATTCCCTGCCCAAAACTCAGCAGGAATACCTGCATTATTCTCAGATACACAAGATCTCAAACCTATACACATTAGAAGAAATAACAATGGACACTACATATAGGCAAAATGAACAATCCAACAAAAAGAGCTCAAAATTACAAACACACATGCACCTAATGTTGACACAACCAACGACATAAAACAAAAACGACTGGACATGAAAGGTCAAATAGACTACAACACAACTGTACTACAAGAGGTCAATATCCTACTTTCACCAATAGACTGGTCATTCAGACAAAAAAGAATTAACAAAGAAACATCAGGGTTAAACCACACCATGGAACCAATGGACATAGCAGCTATCTACAGAGTGTTCATTCTAGTATCATTAGAATATGCCTTTATCTCAGAGCACAATAGAATATGCCTTTATCTCAGCAGCACATGGGATTTTTTTCCAAAACAGACCACATTTTTGGCCACAAGATACACTTAAGTACAAGAGAATAGAAAAATCATTATTTGCATACTTTCAGATCACAGCCAAAACTAGCAAAAGAAACTACAGAAACCATACAAACACAGTACACTACTGAACAAGCAATGGCGCCCAGAAGAAACCAAGGAAGTAATCAAAAACCTTCTGAAGTCAAATGACAACAGAAGCACATCCTACCAGAATTTATGGAACAACATAAAAGCAGTACCAAGAGGAAAATTTATAGCTATGAAAGCACACATTTATTTTTTAAAAAGAGCAAGCTCAAATAATCTAATTATACAGCTTCAAGTCCTAGAAAACAAGAACAATCCAAATCCAAAAGCAGAAGGAAAGAAATGAGAATCAAAGCAGAGATTAATGAAATGAAAACAAAAAAATAAAAGGATAAACAAGATTGATAAACCTCAGTCAACCTCAAAAAAAAGAAAGAAAGAAAGAAAGAAAGAAAAGGAAAATGGAAAAGAAAAGAAGAAATCAATATCAATGCACAAAAATCAACAGCACAGGGCTGGGGCCGTATCTCAATCCAAGCAAACACAGGCACTAGATTCAATTCACCAGCACCACATAAACTGAGTGTGGTGGCACAGGTTTATAACTCTAGCACTTGGGTGGCTGAGGCAGGAGGACTGCTTTGAGTTTGGGCTACATAGTGAGTTCAGGACCAGCCTGGATTATGGAGTGAGACTGTCTCCAAAAGAAAGTAAAACAAAACAACAACGACAAAAACCCAGTAGCATTTCTCTACAGCAGCAACGAAACCATAAAGAAAGCAATCAAAGAAACAATCTCATTCATAGAAGCCTCAAGGAAAATGAAATAACAAGGAATCAAACTGACTAAGGAAGTGAAGAACCTCTCTAATGAAAACTTCAGTGTTCTGAAAAAAGAAATGGAAGAGAATATTAGAAAATGAAGATACCCTCTGTTCGATAGGCAGAATCAATATTGTCAACATGACCACACTACCAAAACTGATACACAGATTTAACATAATCTCAACCAAAATACCAACAGCACTTTTACACAGAACTAGAAAAAATGAGGTGAAAATTATATAGAACCAGAAGAGACTTAGAATAGATATGTAGCTAAAGCAATCATAAGCAACAAAAGTAGGACGCATCGTAACAACCATTAAATTATATTATAAAGCAATGATTTTTTTAAAAAACCTCCTATGATAGCATAAAAACAGATAGGTGGAACACAGAACAAAATTGAAGATGCCAAGACAAAAGCACCTTCAGATGTCTGATCTAAATTTTCTGAACTCATTACATAACCCAGGCTGGCCTAGAACTCACAGAAATCCTCCTGCCTCAATTTCCCAAAAGCAAGGAGTGCTGGGATTACAGGCATGCACTACCACACCAGGTAGTGTGAGGAGCTGAGGGATAGAATCAGGGGCCTCACACTTCCAAGGCAAATGCTTTAATCCCTACACTATGTTCCCAGTCCACATTTTACTTTTTGACCCTTTTTTACTAACCCTTGCTGTGCTGGTTTTATTCTAAGAGAAAGGGGTTGCTTTTTAGGGGCAGGGTGTATTGTTTCCACCTGCGTCTTTTGGGTGTTCTTTCAACTATCATGTTTTAGTAGCTTAATGCGCCTGATATGATACAGAGAAGCAGGGGTGCCAGGAAAACTCAATCAGCCTGTCTGGTACATTCTCCCCAACGTCAACAGTGTGGTAAAAGTATGGTGAGGCAAGCTGCACAGCAAGGGTCTCTACCCTGTCATTTCACAAAACAGCTGACTGGATCCTGGGTCTCACAGCTCATTTGCCTCGTGTCTTAGTTACTTTTCATTGCTATGACTCAAGATCCAACATCCACAAATTAGGGGAGGAAAAGTTTATTTTAGCTCACAGTTTTAGAAGGGGCAGCTGGCAACAGTGAAAGTACACGGCAGAGGTAGAGGTGGAGGCAGCGCCTCATGTCATTGCTAAAAGGAAGCCAAGTCAAGGCAAGTTGAGTCTCATCTCTTCAGGAACGCAGGAAGCAGCTTATATCAGGCCCGTCTCAGTGATCTGGCCCTGGTGCAGCCTCAGTGTTCCACCCCTTCCAGGTGTAGAAGGTATGCTAAGCCCCAATCACATGCCTGCAATCTATCTCTCCTGACCAGGCCCCAATCTCCCAACAGCGTATGGTTCCACAGACAATCTGTAACATTCAAATACATGAGACTTTTGGGGGACGTTCCAGATCCAAAGCACAATATCTCACATCCCTGTGAACTGTTCAAGTCCCTTATCCCAGCAGGAGTCTTGGCTTAGCAAATGCACATTGCAGTCAAAGATCTTATGTCAAGAGATTTTTTTTTCTTCTTCCTTTTTGTTTTGGGAAGTGTGAATCTACCCTGTCCCTCTGTCACCTGTCCACCTTTGCCACCTTGGGTATAATACCTAGAGCCCATTGTACATCACTTACCATGTGATAGGAGCCAAGAGCAGAGGTCTGGTGAAAAAAAAAAAATCAAGGTACATACTGATGACAGGGGGCATGATGGGTCTTCAGCCAGGCCTTGTCTCCAGGCTCTGCCACTGGTCAGTGCAAGAGTAAGCCTGTCACCAGCACCACACACCTTTCTTACCTAGCTGACTTAAAATTATCAAGAGAAGCTAAACAGGAAGACTTACATTTTCCGAATAAAGAGAGAGAGAACTATCTTACATGGGTCAACTCTGACAGAGAATATAAAATTTAGAGCTAAGGGTCACTGGCAACCGGAGATTAAGGATAAACTTCAGTAAAGCCTCCTTTTGTGTCTCTAAAAATATTTTCACTGTTTTGCAGAATTATTGTGCCACCTAGGTACACCTAAGAAAAACTCAAAAAAGGACCAGATATTTATCTGTCAGCCTCTTCAAAACTTGGCAGCAGTGTGTTAAGCAAGATCTCAGACAGCTCAGAGGTGATTCCTGGGAGTGGCATGTGACACAACTGGACCAGAGTATCCTGAATTAACATACCTCTCCCTACCCCCCCCCCCAACTTGGCTGAACGGTTAAAGGGCACAACTCATAAAGTCATGAGCATGACAGCACAGACAGATTAAAGAAGAAAAGGAGGCACACCTTTATACTGAATTTTTCTCACACTATGGTCTCTGTGGCAAGGTCTTAGATATAGAAGTGATTCATGGAAGAGATATACAATACCACTAGACCCAGATATTCTAGAGTGTCCCATCTCCCCCACTGCACCCCCAACTCAAGCCTGGAATGATTGAGGGATGCAACTTGTGAAGTTTTGAGTATGAGTCACTTAGAAAGATAAGTGGAAAGGTGGGAACACCCCTTCCACCACACTCTGGTCTCTTAACAGGGCAATGCTGTCAACGCCCTCTGGCATCTTTTAAATAACTGGGACAAATGTGAAACCCCAGGGGGAAAAAAATGGCCAAGACAGTATCAAAATCAGTAGTAGGAGAGCTTAGCAGCCTCAAACTTGAAGGAAGAGAAAAAGTCCCCAAGGCGGTCCTAGGTGTGATCTCTAGAGTGAGTCATGGCACCACTAGGCCAGAACACAACAGAATAGACAGACCTTAACTCGAGCCCAGAAGAGCTGAGAGGCGCATCTCACGTGGCCACCAACACAAGCCTGAGGCACTTAGGAATAAGGCATAGAAAACAAGGGCACGCTTTCTTTTCTATTTAATTCATACCTTGTCCTCTCTTCACAGGTGGATGGCATCATCAGTACCTTTGAATTCTCTGTTACTAGATATTAAGGAATAAGGGTCTTTTGTTTGTTTTTGGAGACTGGGTCTCTGTTCCTAGGCTGGTCCTTAACTCATTATGTAGCCCAAGCTGGCCTTGAACTCAAGGCAATCCTCTTGCCTCAGCCTCCCAAGTGTTGGGATTATAGGCGTGCACCACTACGCTCAGCTTATATGGTGCTGAGGAACTGAACCCAAGGTGTTGCACTTGCTTTAACCACTGTGCCATTTCTCCAGCCCCATGGACTAAGGATCTTTGAGACCTGGAATTGTCACTGATAACCTAGTGAGCAACACTAATTCTATTTTCTATGACCAAGATACAGAGGAGACACAAAGAGGACAAAAGGAAGTATAGAGCTTCCCGCCAACCAGGAGACCAAATGTTATCTGTTGACTCTTTACTGGAAATGGCGTGTTAAATGTGGCTAAGACAGGACCCTGAAGGGCTAACTGCCCAAAGGACCCTCAATCTAGAGAGCCAACAGCACAAGACCTCCCGCCAGCACCCAGCTTAGTTGGCACCTCGGCAGCTCAGCACCTTGGCAGGACAGAGCCTCTCCCAACACCTATGCTGCAAGAACACAAGCTCAGCCCTTGAGTGAAGTGATTCTTCTGTTCCTCCCTCTCATCTCAGGCAACTGGATTCTACCCCAGTTGGGTCGTGGATGTCAATGTATATCCAGTAACTACTTTTCTCTTAACACTGCCTATTTGCTTAATTTCTCCTTATAATGCTTACTTTTGCACAAGGTTTATGAACAGGCTTAAGAGGACTTACGTGAGCTAATTAGTGAGGCTTTTATTTGGTCAAAAAAACTTCAGAACCTTTAGCTCAGACTTTAAATGTCCTGGTTGACAAAGGATACTGAGTCTCAAAGTACTTACGTATTTCTGTATCCCCAATAAGTGATTTCTGTGATTTTTGTTAAAATCTGAAGGATCTCGATTCTGTTACGTTGCTTCTATATCCTAGATTCAGTCTTCTGAGGGGGGTGACATATGTTCATAATTATCTCAATATTGTTAAACTGATTTGTGTTAGCCACTTCTGTTTACAGAGATTTACAAGACCAGACCCTGGACAAGTCAGCTATGATCTGGTAAAAAGAACTTAATCTTTAACATTTTTGTGTGAATTTTTTTTTTTTTTTTTTTTTTTTTTTTTGATACAGGGTCTCGCTTTGTAGTCCAGGCTGGCCTTGGACTCATGGCAATACTCCTGCTTCAGCCTCCTGAGAGCTGGGATTACAGGTGTGCACCACCACGCCCAGCTTACCTGGTGCTGGAGAATCAACTCAGGTACTTAGTGCTTGACTCAGTGCTTGTTGCAAGTGCTTAAACCGCTAAGCCATTCCTCCAGCCCTTAATGTTTAACTTTTGAGACAGAGTCTCAGCCTGTAGTCTAGGCTGGTCTTGAATTCACTATGGAGCCCAGGCTGGTCTTGAACTCATTACAATCCTCCTGCCTCAGTCTCCCAAGTGCTAGAATTGCAGGAATGAGTCACCACATCCAGTTTATGTGGTGCTGGGGAATCAAACTCAGGGCCTTGTTTTTGCTAGGCAAGCTCTCTAACAGCTACGTCATTCCTCAGCATCTCTCTCTCTCTCTCTCTCTCTGTCTCTCTCACTGTCTCTCTTTGTCTCTCTGTCTCTGTCTCTCTCACTCTCTTTAAGAAACAGTTTATTAAGCCACAACCAACAAAAAAACTCTTGGCTGAGAAGCCAGGAAGAAACCCAAGCAGATCTCCATGAGATAAAGAAAAGAAAAAGAGACAAAGAAAAGCTCCTGGCTGAGTAGACAGAGGGCAAGCCTGGGTATCTCCTCTAAATTTTAACTCTTGTTGGTTTTAAGATCTCTTCAAAGACGACTACTCCAATAAAAAACAATGTGTATGGCTACATTGTATATGTGTTGGAAAGTTACTTTGTTACCCAAGTTCCAGAAATTGCCTGCTGAATTTCTTCTTCCAAAATCAAATCCTGAAAGCAGAAGCTCCCCATTTTGAAAAAGAAAGCTCTGAAAAGACCCTGCTATCATTGAGGACTCACTGCTATAAAAAATAAGCCAGTGGAAAAATTGAAATAGCCCTTGAGTCACAAGAAGGACTCAAAATCCTGTTCATCAACAGCCATCAACAACCACTTCAGATAAATAATTCCAATTTGACTGAATTTAATTTTCAGATACCTGATTTTGCTCTTTCAAAGGCTCTGGTCAAACCATAAATCTTCCTCAAGGATGGAATCATTTTTCTGCTCTTAATTATCTGTTGTATACAAGTTACAGGCATCTCAGGAGAGTCCAATTCATCTAGAATGAAAAGCAACCTAACAAAAAGCACACTGCATCTGTGGTCTCTTAATACATCAGGACTTCATGGTGGAAATCACCCCTCCCAGGGGCCAACTAAAATCTATTGGAATAATTTTAGATACCCTAAAAGCTACCTAAGGAGGAACTTAATGTTAATATCTCTTTTGCTCCCATGAACTTGTGCCAGCAAGATAACATTATGTCAGACTCCAATCTCTACTTTAGGACCCTTTTGTGGAATTAGTTTTTATCATCTACTTGGTGGAAAAATCTTTTCCTCATAGGAATCAGTATCTTGGTGATATTATTGTTTGGGCCCTTCTAATAAATTGCCTAATACAATCCATTTCCTGTACGCTGTATCGAATTGCATCTGCCACTCTATACTAGGCTCTGACACATTCTACTCCTGGATTTTACCATGAACCCCTGGTCCAACCACCAAATACTGCAAAGATTGAATCAAAACTCCAACTCTACCACTGTTCAGCAGTAGGTAGGTAAGAGCAGTTATGAATTCATGAGGATTCATGGTCACAAATTTTGGGGCTGGGATCAAAAGGCAGGCAGGTAGCTATGAGCAGGAAAGGTTGCAGGAGGGGGTAACTAAAGACAGTCAGAAAATAAAAGTATCTCTTTTCACTCAGCGGGCCCACAAACATTTCCTGTATGGAGGGTCTGAGCTCTTTAAGAGTGATATATGTGGAAACCCAAAGAATTATGAGAACACACATGCACAGGTAGAATCACTCTAAAAAACATATGTAGCAAAATTAATGTAAAGCCCTTAGACATGAGCCTCACGCATATGGATTGCATCTCATGCAGCCAATTTGAAAACGAATCATAAAAAGACACCACAAACAAAATATAGGTAAAAGCACAGGGTCTACTGGGTCTGCCTTCTGGAGAGTGGGAACTTTTACCCCTCTGCCCTTTGTTTCTAAATAAAAACCTGTTCTATACATTGCCTCCTTCATCCACAATATCATTCCTTGACAAATCAGTTTTACTGGGGACAGGATGGAGTCAAGGATGTTTCCTTTTAATCTCACTTCACAAAAATGTTTTCAGAGAACTAATCAATATTTGCAAAGTGCTTAGTAAATGCACGCAAAGCAGAATATTAGGCACAAATCAAAAAGCAACTACATTTAGTACAGAAAAAGGTCACTGCTTAAGTAAACACTCAACTAAAATTGAGTTGAGAAAATATTTGCATGAAAAATTAATATGAAACACTTTTTTGAGGCATGGTCTCGCTCTGTGATCCAGGCTGGTCCTGAATTCACTTCAGAGCCCAGGTTGGCCTTGGACTCAGGGCAATCCTCCTGTCTCAGCCTCCCGAGTGCTGGGATTACAGGCGTGCAGCACCACGCCCAGCTTATGTGGTGCTGGGGAATCAAACTCAGGTACTTAGCGCTTGGCTTAGCACTTGTTCAAGCGCTTTAACTGCTGAGCCATTCCTCCAGCCCCTAATATGAGACACTTTTTAAAAGATGCAACAGAGCAACTATGTTTTTTGCAAATAAAACACTTGTAGAACTTACGATATTTACTGTGAATTTCATCTATTTCCTCTTCTGTTTGGTCCTTTGTAAAAACCATTACCTAAAATAATAAAAATCTTTAAAATTCCATCCAATATGATACCAATGGAAGTAGTACAAACTTTAAAAAAATTCCAAATGTGTTTACAATGGACAAAATTATCTGTTTAACATAAAACTAGAAAGAATAATGCCTATGTACTTCCTGATTATTACAAACAGTATACATTTTACTCATACTTTTCTCATTAATACAAAATGCAATAATATTCCATTTATGAAGCATTAACAAAATGACCTATTAAATTTAAATTTCTTATCTTATTTTCCACATTCATCAACACAACTGGCAATATCTGGAGTAGAAGACTGAGGACATAAGCTCATGATTGATAAGACACATTTATCTACCTTCTCTTCTTCCCACGTAAATTCTCTAGACATATTAGAAAAGTCATATAGAGAAAATGTAGCAATATAAGACAGTGTATTAAATTTCTAATTCTACTTTTTAAAATATAAGATTTATAGGACCAGCAATCTAATTAAACAATTCAGGATACTCTCTACCTTACAGTCAGCACACAGATGGCAAAGTCAATGGAAATCCCATTTTCTTTACCATCTCATTATAAATTTACTTTCCTGACATCACTGGTTTCCTTACAAATTCAATACAAGAAGTCTGGGGGAAAAATTTTTCCTTGTGAGTACCAAATCTACTTCTCCCAGTAACATGCTACAGAATGACTATCTCCTTTGGAATAATTTTCTCAAATGTTGGGCAATCAATTTAGAGGACAACAAATAGTAAAGAATGTTAGGGCTCTGACTCCCTCAGTAGAACATTCAATCTTCATAATACTTTTATTTTCCCTTGAGACAGGATCTCACTCTATAGGCCAGGCTGGTCCTGAGCTCACTAAGTGGCCCAAGCTGGCCTCAAACTCCCAGAAATCATCTTCTGTAGCTCAGTGACAGAGCACTAGCTTGTTGAGTGCTAAGATAACAGGTATGCAACATCATACCGAGCTATTTTTATGTAGAGCTAGGAAATCAAACACAGGACCTTGCATATGCTAGGCAAGTGCTAGAACCACTCTGCCATGACCTTAACCCCTAAATTCTCTTATAATTCATATCTTCATGAAGTTTCTCACAGAAATTCAGAACACCAGAGCTAAACAGGATCTTAGAGGTAGTTCAGCCCCTTACTTTCACAGAAGACTCTAAAGACAACGAAGATTACATAATTTATCAAATGTGACCAGCAAAAAAAGGGTCTTGTTCCTTGATGCAAAGGCACAGGCTTATTTTACAGGGCTGTCATTCGTGAACAAAGTCTCCTTGTGACTACATTTTGTGCTACAAATTTGCTAACAATAAGCAAATATCATGCTAAGAATGAAAGAAAATCTTAATATTCTCAATAAAAATTCATCCTAATACATTTTCTATTAAAAATACATAATAATGGTTGGCTTTAATTTTGGTGAACTATTAAATTTTTCCATCATTCATGTCTATACAGATACCAAAAAGGTCAGCAACATACACTTTCATTGAGTTTACTTGCTTCAAGGCGCATCCTGGTCTTCTCCATGTTTTCAATTTCTTCAACAATCTCAGCAGCTGTTAAAACAAGTACACATAACCAGTGTTCACTGCATGTTTTTGATTACTGTATTTTTGTTATGTACGCTGTTAATAAAAGATGAGTAATGAGTGCATATAAACTCTCATTTTGTGATTTTTCTCTAAAAGTATTTAATTACTGAACAATTATGATAATGTATTCTTTTACAATAATTATATTATTTATGAAATGTTATTTAATTATTTAAAACTATTAATAGTATTTTACAATTATAGGTTAAAATAAAGAAAACCATGGACCAGGCACAGAAGCACACACCTGACATCCCAGCTCCTAGGGAAGCTGAAGCAGAAGGATCACAAGTTTGAGGCAGCATGGGCAAGTTAGCAACACCTTGTTTCAAAATATTTTTAAAAGGGAAGAAAGGAAGGAGTCAGGCATGGTAGCACACACCTATAATGCTATTACCTATAATCCCAGAACTCAGGAGGCTGAGGCAGAAGAATTGCCATAAGTTTGAGGCCAGGCTGGGCTGCACAGTGACTTCATGACTAGCCTGAGTAACTCAGTGAGACCTTGTCTCAAAAAATAAAACTAAATGAGAGAAGACTACAAATGGCGCTCAGTGACAGAGCACTAGCATGCTAGCACATGTGCAAGCCCTTGACTGTAATCCCTAGTACCACAGAAAAGCGGAGTTAAAACAATGAACACTCATACATGCTCACCATTTGAAATATAAGTAAAAGTAATTTTGCTTTTTTGAATATACAAGTAAAAACAGTAATCTAAATGAAAAATGAAAATTAACTGATTAATACAGAGTTAAAATTCTCCAGAACACCTGCTCAAATCCAATATATTAAATGTAGTGCAAGTTTTCAAGGAGAGAGAAAGGTCTACATGTGCTAGGGAGAAAAGTCCTTGCCTCTAGATCCTTTGTCAGCAAGTACAGTTCCAACACACACATCGGAGGTTAGAAATCCGTCACGCATTAAATGCTGCTGAGTGAAAACAGTGCAGAATTTGCAAATCCAACCTTTCTGTACCTAAAGTCAATCTATTAAAACACAAATATGATGGCATGGTATAAGCATCTATAGTCCCTTATATGTTTACATCTAGAACTTGTTTCAAAATAATTCATAGGGGAATTACAGATGGCGGATGAAACACTGGGATGGCCTGATAATTGGCCTGTGAAGTAGGTATATAAGTATATGGGGAAATCAGTGTACATTTTACATGTTTGAAAATAATTCCTATTAAAGGTTTGTCAGCTCACAGACTAAAGTTCTCTTTAAGAGAGGATTATTTAAGAATCCTATTGCCTCAATTTAATAAAAGTTTGTTTCCCAACCACTGAGAAGTTACTTTGTAGCCCTATATTGTAACATTGGTAAAAACAATGTAACAACCAGCCTTTCTTGGAAAGCATGAATTTCTAAAACATCTTTCCTTTCCAAGTTATGATATAAAAGGAAAAAGACTGTCTTGGTAATCCACTAACACAAATTCCATAAAAGACACAGAACACCTGGGTATACCCTCTTCCAAGGTATTAAGAAAATTGTTATGACTGAATAGAATTTAAGAGCCGAAAACTCTTTCTGGGAGAACTCTGATTTTATTTAGGATGTAGAAAGCTAAAATAGTGTCACACATGCCTTCGTGACAAGAAAAAGTTGTGCAGTTTACAAAACCATAATTTTTTAAATCCCTCAGAGCTAAAGTCAGAGACTAAGTAGCCTGAAACCCAAGAAAACATAAAGGTGTTAGAGCTGAGAGGGACTCTGAGTACCAGGTGACAGAGCACAGGATAAATACCAGGAACACCCCAACTCTGAGTAGGAAGATCTCAACTAAATTTTTTGATGAACTGTATACAGTCAAGAGTAGGCTACCATGAAAGTATAAAAACCCTGGGAGGCTAGATACAAAGTGTACTCACAGACTATTTTCCACAGACCATTCAGTGCTCACAACAGTCTTTCTCGCACTCAAGAAAAACAAGAAATAATGAGTCACTCAAAACCCAGGCAAAAGAAAAGGAGAACAGCTCCCTCTCCATACCTGCTGCAAGAAGGAAGGCAGACACCAAGGGCCAGTCAGATCTGCATCCCTGAAGAACCAAAAACACTTAGCCACCCAGGAAAGACCAGCAAACTGCTGTCCCCAGAACACAGGTAAATTAACCACAACAAAACTGCTACCCCTGAAGAAAAATAACCTAGGGGAGCCCAAACTAGAGAACTCCTGCCCCTGGACAGGTGCCCCACACGAGGCCGGAAGCTAAGGGCCTGCCTGAGACAGAGACACAATCAGATTTGCCCTGCTATGGAGCTAGCCCAGCCCAGGTGACAAGCAGCACTGCTGCCAAGAAAGAAATAAGGAGGATATGGAGAGAGACCCTCTCTCTAAGAGGCACAGGCTCTCAGGGAAATCTACACATGGTACAGGTAAATAAAAAAGGGGCGGGGAGCGGGGGGGCGGGGCCTTGGCTAGCACCAGTCAGGGCCGCTTCTGAGGAGGCAGGTAGGCCTCTGGGACAGTCCCTCCCCACCCCCCCACCCCCGCACCCCTCACCTCAGGGGCCCGCAGCAGAGCCTGGGCTCTGCAAGCAACAGGCACTGCTGCTCCAGAGGAGCCTGGTAGGCCTCCCAGACATCTTCCCCACCATCTTCCCCACCACCCTTCGCCTTGGGGGCCTATGGCGGAACCTGGGCTGGGCTAGTGCCCAGCAGGGCCTCTCCGCAGGGGGCTGGTAGTACTTCCGGACATCTTCCCAGATGCCCCTCACAGCACAGACCTACAGTGGATCCTGGGTTCAGCTGTAGGTCTCCTGCCATCTTCCCCGCTGTCCCTCACAGCAGAGGCCAGCTTGGACAATGGGATTTGCGAGCACCTGGCAGAGCCTCTCCAGAATAGACCAGTGGGGCTCCCCGACACCTTCCCTGCCACCCCTCACAGGGGAGGCCTGCAATGTGACTGGGTCTTGCCAGTACCAGGTACACCCGCGTCAGACTACACCAAGGGGGATTAGCTGCCATCTCCCCCGCTCCTCTCAGAGGTGGTCAGCCCAGAGGCTGTGATCTCCTAGACTCGGGCAGAGCCATGCCAGGGATGAGTCCCTGGGGGAAACCCAGGGACAGACAACCAGAGACAACCAAAGACAACAGAACCAGGAGGAAATGTGGAAACAAATCTCCTTCAAAAAGTCTTGACATACCAGAAATTCTGAACATGCAGAATCTAAAGATGAAAATAACAAAAATTATGGTAACTGCTAGGCCGAGAAATACATCGAATTAAAGCAGGAATAAAAACAGGAATTAATGCAGGAAATGAAGGAGGAAATAAAAGTCATAGAGAGCAAGAGCTAGGCCAAGACCCAGCTAAGCTAAAAGCAAGCTTGGAGAAGTAGAGGAGATCAAAGAAGAAATGAACCAGAAGATAATGAAAGCAATACAAGAAATGAGAGAAGAACACAACAGAGACATTAAAAAAATGCCGATATCCAGGAAGTCAAAAAACACACAGGTCACAATAAGCAATGATAACGAACATTTCAAAACAGATTATCAGACTTAAAAGACAAAATGACAGAGTGGGAACAGAAAGACCATAAGGAATGCAAAGTAAAAAAAGAAGAATCATTACAACGACTGATAGATAATTCAAAGAGAAACAACCTGAGAATTATGGGAGTTTAAGAGAAGACCGAGGATGAAACAAAAGGCTTAAAAGTGATATTCAAGGAAATTATGGAAGAAAATTTCCCAAATTTAAGAAGAGAAATGAACACTGAACTACTGCAGGCATATAAAACACCAAACAATATGGATCAGAAAAGAGCCTCATCACGACATATCATTATCAAAGTACTAGAAACCCAACACAAAGAGAATACTGAAAGAGGTACTAGAAAAGCAAAAGGTGACTTACAATGGTAAGCCCATCAGGATAACTGCAGACTTCTCAACCCAGACTCTAAAAGCCAGGAAATTATTGAGCAAAGTCATTCAAACATTAAAAGAACACAAATTCCAATCAAGACTACTATATCCAGCAAAACTATCTATTAAACTAGACAGAGATATCAAAATTTTCCATGATATAGAAAGCTTAAAGAAACTTACAGCCACTAAGCCATCACTGCATAGAATTTTCAAAGGACACTTGGATAGCGAAAGAGAGGCCAACGACACAAGTGACCCCAGAGAAAAAAAGGACAAAAGCTAGAGGAGAATGAGCTGAGAAAAAAGTAAAGCAAGTAAACAACAGGGAAAAACTACAACAATGGCAGGACACACCAAACAAACTTCAATAATTACCTTAAACGTGAATGGCCTCAACTCACCTATCAAATGACATAGACTAGCTGACTGGATCAAAAACCAGAAACCCACAATTTGCTGCCTACAAGAGACACACTTCACCCACAAGGAAACTCACAGACTGAAAATAAAAGGTGGGAACTCAGTATTTCATGCAACAGGACCCAGAAAACAAGCAGGGGTAGTTATATTAATCTCAGACTCATCAGATTTCAAAAGAAAACAGGTGAAGAAAGACAAAGATGGCCACTACATAGTGGTTAAAGGAACACTAGAACAGGAAGAAATCACAATTATCAATATATATGCCCTCAACTCCAAAGCACCCAATTATGTAAACCAAAAATTACTAGACATGAAAGGACACATAGGACCCAATACAATTATAGTAGGAGACTTTGATACCCCACTATCACAAATAAGACAGATCAACCAGACCAAAAAAAAAAAAAAAAAAAAAAACCAAAAAGATATACATATGCTGAAAGACATTATAGAAAACTTGGACATAACAGACATTTACAGAGTTTTCCATCCAACATCAACTGACTACACATTCTTCTCAGCAGCACATGGAACATTTTCTAAAATAGACCACAATCTAGTACATAAGTCATGTTTAAACAAGTACAAAGGGATAGAAATAGTTCCCTGCATACTCTCAGACCATAGTGGAATAAGACTGGAACTTAACAGCAGGAGAAACAGAAGAAAATACACAAACACATGGAGACTTAACAACATACTACTGACCAAACAATGGATCATGAAAGAAATCAGAGAAGAAATCAAAAACTTCAGAGTTAAATGACAATGGAAATACATCATATCAAAATCTGTGGGACACAATGAAAGCGGTCCTTAGAGGAAAATTCATAGCCATAAACACACACATCAAAAGAACAGAACAGTCACAAATAAATTCGCTAATGATGCACCTGAAGGACCTAGAGAAACAAGAACAACTTAACCCAAAAGGCAGAAAAGAAGAAAGTATAAAGATTAGATCTGAAATAAATGAGACTGAAATTAAAGACAATAAAAAAGATGAATGAGTCAAAGAGCTGGTTCTTCGAAAGAATTCACAAAATCCACAAGCCTCTTGCTAACCTCATCAAGAAAAGGAAAGAAGAGGCACACATTAGCACACTTAGAAATGAAAAGGGTGAAATTAAAATAGACTGCAGAAATTCAGAATACTTTAAGAAATTACTTTGAACACCTATATTCTAACAAATTTGAGAAATGGGAAGAAATGGATGACTTCCTAGAAACATATAAGATACCAAAATTAAATGAGGAAGACATAAAAATCTTGAACAACCCCTTCTTGCACAGAGAAATTGAAGTAGTAATAAAAGCTGTACCTACAAATAAAAGTCCAGGCCCAGACAGATTCACAACAGAATTTTCTCAGTACTTTAGGAAAGAAGTAACTCCAATCCTCCTCAAACTATTTCATAAAGTAGAAAGAGAAGGAATACTACCAAACTCATTTCTTTAGGCTAGCATCACACTAGTCCCAAAACCAGACAAAGACTTAACCAGGAAGGAAAATTATAGACCAACATCCTTAATGAATATAGATGCAAAAATCCTCGATAAGATTCTGGCAAACAGAATCCAACAAGTGATCAAAAAAATCATACACCATGATCAAGTGGGTTTCATCCCTGAGATGCAAGGCTGGTTCAACACATGTAAATCAATCAATATCAACAAAAGCAAAAACAAAAACCACATGATCATCTCTATTGATGCCTTTGACAAAATCCAGCACCCCTTCATGATAAAAACACTGAGAAAAATAGGTACAGAAGAGCCCTATTTAAAACTCATAGAAACCATATACGCTAAGCCTACTGCAAATATCATAGTAAATGGAGAAAAGTTGAAATCATTCCCCCTCGAATCAGGAACAAGACAAGGCTTCCCACTCTCACCACTCTTATTCAACATAGTCCTTGAAACACTTGCCATGGCAATCAGACAAGAAAATGAAATAAAGGGAATCTGCATCGGAAAGGAGGAGGTAGAACCTTCTTTATTTGCAGATGATATGATTATCTACATGGAAGACCCTAAAAACTCCATTACGAAACTCCTGGAAATAATTTAAAAATTAAGCCAAGTCACAGGCTACAAAATTAACACTAAACAATCAATAGCTTTTCTCTATACTAATAATGAACTTACTGAGCAAGAACTCAGAAAAACAATTCCATTCTCAATAGCTCTGCAAAAAATTAAATATCTAGGTGTATACCTAACCAAGGAAGTGAAAGACCTATATAAAGAAAACTATATTACATTGAAGAAAGAAGTTATAGGAGACACTAGAAAATGGAAAGGTATCCCCTGCTCTTGGATAGGCAAAATAAATATAGTCAAAATGACTATACTACCTAAACTGATATATAGATTCAATGCAATTCCTATCAAAATATCTACAAAGTTTCTTCAAAGAACTTGAAACAATTCTTAAATTCATATGGAACCAAAAGAGACCAAGAATAGCCAAAGCAATCCTGAGCAACAAGACCAAGGCAGGAGGCATTACAGTTCCAGACATCAGGCTGTACTATAAAGCATTAGTTGTAAAAACAATTAGGTACTGGCACAAAAATAGATAGACCAGTGGAACAGAATTGAAGATGCAGAGACAAACCCAAATACCCTCATATACTTAATCTTCGACAAAGAGGCCAAATGCATACAATCGAAAAAGGACAGCCTGTTCAACAAATGCTGCTGGGAAAACTGGACATCCACATGCAGAAGAATGAATCTAGTCACACACACATATCACCATGCACCAAAATCAAATCAAAGTGAATCAAAGACCTAGACACTAAAAGTGAAACACTCAATCTTCTAGAAGACAAATTAGGCAAATATCTAAAAGACCTAGCGATAGGCAAAGACTTCCTGGACAAGACAACATGAGCAAAAGAAATTATCCCCATTATTAAGAAATGGGATCTTGTCAAATTAAAAAGCTTCTGCACAGCAAAGGAAACTATCCACAACGTAAAAAGAGAACCAACAGACTGAGAAAAAATATTCACTACCAACAACTCAGATAGCAAGCTCATAACTAGAATACACAGGGAGCAGAAGAAAAGTCAACCAAAATAAAGGATACTATTGAAAAGTGGGCAAATGAAATGAAGAGGCAGTTCACTCACGAAGAAGTACAACTGGCCAATAGATACATGAAAAGATGCTCAACATCTCTAGCCCTAAGAGAAATGCAAATCAAAACAACGCTAAGATACCATCTCACTCTAGACAGAAGGGCCTATATCAACAAGTCAAATAGTAGCCAGTGCTGGTGAGGCTGTGGGGAGAAAGGACCCCTCCTGCACTGCTGGTTTGAATGTAAATTCGTACAACCACTTTGGAAAGCAGTATGGAGAGCTCTCAAAAGACTAGAAATAAATATCCCCTTCGATTCAGCGATACCCCTCCTGGGAATATATCCAAAAGAGGCCAAAACAACACATAGCAGAGATATATGTAAACCCATGTTCATAGCAGCACAACTAACAATAGCTAAAATATGGAAGTCACCAAAATACCCATCGACAGACCAATGGATACACAAACTGTAGTATTTATACACAATGGAATACTATGCAGCTATAAAGTCCAACAGCGTAGAGGCTTATAAGGGCAAATGGAAGAAGCTTGAGAACATCATGCTTAGTGAAGTGAGTCAGAAGCAGAAGGTGAAATATCGAATGGTCTCTCAAATATGAGAAACCCAGATCACAGCTATCTCATGGAACTTAAAATGAAAAACAAAGTGAAAAAGGGGCGGGGGGTGGTTAGGGCAGGGAGGTAAGGAGGAGTGGATAGGGCGAGGGACAAAAGGAGAGTGGGAAAGTCCTTGTCACCTTGACAAGATATGGTATGTGCACAAAATGCTAAACTTCATTGTAAACCTTAAATTTTGCACTTATACATATCAATAAAATGGGGAAAAAAGAATTTTAAAGTTATCAGAAAATGATCCAACAAGCAATTAAAAATACTCTTGAAACAAATGAAAACAAAAACTGCTATTGTGCATAATACTTTTAGGAGTTGACCCATTATAAACTAGTAGTTTCCATTAGTTTAAATCTAATTGTTAATGAGCTATAATTCCAAGAAAGCAAACAGTAACATAGGAACTAGAAACAACTGAAACATGCAAACCCAACTTTATGTGAAATAAGTAACTATACTTAATGGGAGGTAAAACAAAGCTTATGAAAATGAAACATTATTATCAGGTGTCCCCCACAGCCAAGCAGCATGTCAGTATTGGTCTTTAGCCCAACTGCCTGAACAGACCAGCAGATGAGCAGGTGGCAGGACTTAGGAGGCACCTGGGAGCAAGGCCTGCCTCCTGCTCCTATCAGGTTCTAAGGCATTACTGACCTGACAGGAGGTGGAGCTCTGCTCAAACTAAACAGTTCCCTGGTGCCAGAGTCACTGAAGACCACTATCTTACATAGTATCTGTCTAGAAACACACAACCTGGATGTAATTATACGGAAACATTAGACAAAGCCAGAAAGAGAAACACTCTATTTGCCTCTCTTGGGAAAAGACCTATATCCCTGACCTTAGGATCTTCCCAGCCCTCAGGGGCTGAAGAATTAAAAACACCCAGTCTTAGTTACATTCTCATTGCTCATTGCTATCTGCCATCTTAAGGGAGGAAAGTTTATTTTGGCTCTTAGTTTCAGGAGCTCTGAGTGTACTAATGGGCAGTCAGCAACAGCAGGAAAGGTCTGGTGGAGTACAGCTGCCCAGGTATCATAAGAAGGATGAGGGCTCAGGGAAAAGCTGGGGCAAGCTATAATCTTTCCAAGGGCAAGGGGAGTAGCTCAGTGGTTAAAGGGCTTGCCTAGCAAGCACAAGGCCCCAAGTTCTATCCCTTAGCACCACCCATGTTGGACATAGTGGTGCACGCCTGTAATCCCAGCACTGGAGAGGTTGAGGCAAAAGGACTGCCATGTATTCAAGGCCAGCCTAGACTGTACAGTGAGTTCAGGACCAGCCTAAACAAGAGAACTAGAAAGATCCTGCCTTTAAAAAAACCAAAGTATATCTTTTCAGGTCACACTTTCAGTGATGACACACTGCTCCCATCCAGGCCCCACCTCCTAGCAGCTTGTGAAATCCACAGAAAAATCACAACATCTAACATGTGGTTTTTTGGAGACATTCCAGATCCAAACTGTAATACTGCCCCTCCTACACTCTTTGGCACTGAATAAACTTATACTATTGACACTTGGTCTCATCATGGCTTCGTACCACTAAATGAAAAAAGAATTATCTTATTGGGTACTTTTTTCTCTTAAGAGAAGGCCAACAAATTGTGCAGAAAGAAAAATCATAAATTATGAGCCAGGAGAGACAGGAATGGTGGCACACACCTATAACCCCAGCGTCCTGGGAGGCTGAGGCAGGAATATCACAAGTTCTAGCCTAGAGGACTCAGTGAGATCTGTCTCAAAATAAAAAATGTTTCTAAATAAAGGCTGGCAATAAAATTCAGTGCAAAGGCCCAGGGGTCAACCTCTAGTAACACAAAAAAAGTCATGAAAATACTACAGGTACATACATCTAATTACAGAGATTGAAGATAAAATAACTGAAAACATTGGAAAACAATAAAAAAAATCTATACAGTTTGAGATTTCAAAAAATCCTATCCCAGCAATCTTCTTTGTGTGTGTACGTACATGTGTGGTATTGGAGATAAGGCCCAGTGGCTTTGCCCTGAGCTACAACCTTAGCACATTTTTTATTCTTTACTTTGAGACGGAGTCTTACTAAGTCACTAAACTGCCCAGGCTGGGCTTGAGAACTTGCAATCTTCCTACCCCAGCTTCCCAGAGGACTGAGATAACAGACCTGGGCTACTAGGCTCAGCTCTATCTCAGTAATTGACAGAATCAATAAGCAGAATATTATTAAAAATTAGTAAGAATTCATAAGACTATATCATATATATTAGCATATATAACATAATATATAATATATTCTATATAATAGAACACTATATAATAGAAGAATACACACTAAGCAATTTTATATAACTTTTATAGGTACTGAAAAACAAAGTAAAATTTTCAAGTGCCTATATAATATTTACAAGTAAGATTAAATGCTGAATTATAAAACATGACTCAAGCCAAGCTTGGTGGCACAGGCCTATAATCTCAACATTCTGAGAGGCTAAGACAGAAAGATCACAAGTTCAAGTCCTACCTGGGCATGACTCAGTGAGACTCCATATTAAAATTAAAACCAAGGGCTGGAGGAATAGCTTAGCAGTTAAAGCACTTGCGTAGCAAGTACAAGGCCCTGGTTTCAAGTCACTGGAACCATGGAAGCTGAGCCTGGTGGCACACACCCACAATCCTATCACTGAGGAGGCTGAGGCACGAGGATTGCTGTGTATTTGGGGCCAGTGTGAGATAGCTAATAAGTTCAGGACCAGCCTGGACTATAGAGCAAAACCCTTTCTCAAAAAAAAAAAAAAAAAAAAAAAAAAAAAAAAAAAAAAAAAAAAAAAAAAAAAAAAAAAAAAAAAAAAAAAAAAAAAAAAAAAAAAAAAAAAAAAATTCAAAACCAAAAAAAATGAGCAGGGGATTCAGCACAGTGTGAAGGCCCATGTTCCATCCCCACCTCTGCAAAAATATAACTTGGTAAATATAAATGGTCTGGAAAAAAAATACAGAATAGATGCTCTGGCCACCATGGAATTAAATTAGCAATGAAAAAGTAAGATCTCTAGGAAACATTCAAATACAAGCTGAGCATCCCTAATCCAAAAATGTAAAATGTGAAATTCTCTGAAATTCATCCAACATGAGATCATGATCAGAAAACGTCATCATGTTTTAGGTCACATCAAAATGCAGACACACTAAAAATAGTGCATAAAATTATCTTCAAGCTATGAGAAAACAAAGTACACATGAAATCAAGCCTAATTTCATTTAGACACATTTCCTCCCCCAAGATATTTCAAAATGTATTTTTAAGAAATCTAAAATTCAAAACAAAAAAATCCAAACTCTGAAGTATTTCAGGTCCCCAGAATTTTAAATAAGGAATACTCAAATTATAGTTGAAAATTTAACAGCACTTCTATATAGCCAGTGGACCAAAGAAGAAACCAAGCCAAAAATTACAAAATGTTGCCAGACATGCCAGTAATCCTAGGACTCTGGGAGACTGAAGCAGAAGGATAGTAGGAATGGGGGTGTACCTCAATGGAAAGGCCTTAGGTTCACTGCACAACACAAATAATAATAATCACAACTGTAACTTACTGGAAAATACAACAATATATCAATGTTAGTGGATGCAAGTCAAAAAGTCATACAGTGCTTGGTAGGAAGTTTGTACCTTTAAATATCCATGTAAGCAGAATCATTTGAAATTAATTATCAAAATTCCCATTGTAAGCTAGAAAAAGGAAACCAAACTAAGCCTAAAATTGAAAGAAGGAAGTAATAAAAAAGGATTTAATGAACTAACAAAATATAAAAAGTTGAGGAAAAAAATCAATGAAACAGAAGTCTTATTCTTTGGAAAGACGAATACAATTTATTGCCTGTAGGTAGACCAAGCAGGAAAAAAGAGAACTTTCATTTCCAGTATTGAAAGTAAAACATACGACATCACCACTAATCTCACTGAAATTAACACTAACAAGATACCAAAGAACAAAATTACAGGAATTTGGAGATCATAATCTTCATGAAGGATAAAGCATGCTACATTTAAGGAATGACATTCTGTACAGCAATAAGATGAAAGACCATCTGTAGGGTGAGGAGCCCTAAGAAGGGAGAGGGCAGCGCTTGGCAGGGAGCGGGGCAGTCTCAAGTGCTGGCAGTAATCTCAGCAGAGGCTATGGAAGTACTTCCACTTTGTGAGAATTCACCAAACAATATGTTTAAAATCATGCACTTTTTGTTTGCATGCTGTGATTCAATTTAAGGAAAATGAGGCATTTAAAAAATGTGTTAATAATAGAGCTCCAAAATACGTGTGTGATTAAAGGAAAAGGAAAAACCACTAAACAATGTATGTAGAATACTAATGCTTCTGTAACGGATATATATTTGTGAACAGTCATCATCATAAGCACTATTTGCTAACATGCTGTGCTAGGCACTTTAAATGAATTTTATCATTTATTTTTCTCAAAATATTATAAAGCAGACAATATTATAACCCTTATTTTAAAAATGAGAAAGCTGAGGTACAAGGATATTAAGTATCTTGCCCATAGTCACCCAGCTTACATTGAAAACCTGGAACCATAGACAGCAGTGTCTCTGGGAAGGGGACCTGGGAACTGAGAAGCAGGCTGAGAGCAAGGCTGGCTAATCCTAATATTCTCCAGGTACCTTTTGAAGGAATATATTTACATACTTTATTATTACCAAAAAGATACTTAATAAAAATTTCTTTCCGTGCTCTGTAATCTATGAGCTACACAGAACTGCTTTATCCAAAGGATAATATAACTCAGTTTTATTACTTTACCTGATTTAGGATGCAAAGCATCACACTGGGCATTGTACATGTGTACAAATTCTTGGTGCCTTTTAATGAGCTGCTGTTTATTTCCTTGAACAGATAATCCATGCTGTTTTAGCTTTTTCTTTAAATCACGATCAGAGAGCAAGTTATACACAGTTTTGGGCAGCAGCTTTCTTTTCTGAACAGAACTGAAAAGGGAAAAAAGGACCTCTGGGGATTACTGTGAATTACCAAATGTTACCACATGAAACAGTTACTTACCTTCTGACTCAACACCTAGGTGACTGTGGGTAGCACAGTCATTAAGATAAAGAGGGAAGGATAGAAATGTGGGTAAAGCTGACAAGACACATCTGAGGTGCCAAGAGGCCACAAAGTTAGAGAGCACAGGTGGTACCAAACTGTGAGATTTAGATCTCAGAAAGAGGTTCAGGCCTAAAGAAGACTTAGAAGGCATATACAGAAGGCTCATGGACTAAATTCTGTGAGAACTTCATTTAAAATCTCTCTTATACAGACCTATTCAGTTCTCCGCTTTTTTAAGGTATGCTTTTCCTACATTTTTAATGGTTTCCACACCAAGCTCCTGTAAAGAGCAGCTACTTCAGATGATTAGGGTACAAATGTGTTGCAGGTTAGACGATGGGTTCAAGGAATTATTATCACATGATGTAGCTTCTCTAGAGAAACCTCTGATCCACAGGCAAAACTCACCCTGAGATCCAAGACAATCATTCTGCAAAGGCACTACGGCAGCACAGACCTACAGGGACGGCTAGCTTTACCTATCCCAGCCACCACTGAAAAGGGTCCAGAGGGCTGACCAATAGGTAGTATTCCTGTGGGATCATCTTCAAAGTACACAAAGGGAAACAATAAAAATGTTAGGGTTTTCTTCTCTTCAATTACTTAAGTTAACCGATAAGGTCTTACAAAAAGTCTATTAGAAAAATTACCACCATGCTTTCCATTTTTCATTTTCTTTTCTTCCTTTCTTTTGTGATACTAAACCTAAGGCCTTTGTATGATGCTACATTCCCCAGCCCTTCTTATTTTTTGAGACACAGTATCACTAAGTCACTAAACTGCCCAGGCTGAGCTCAAACTTGTGATCCTCCTGCCTCAGCCTCTCAGAATGCTGAGAAGAGCTGGAGGAATGAATGGCACAGCAGTTAAAGTGCTTGCTTTGCAAGCACAAGGCCCTGAGTTGATTCCCCAGCACCACATAAAGCTGGCTGTGGAGGTGCACACCTGTAATCCCAGCAGTTGGGAGGCTGAGGCAGATGGATTATCCTGAGTCCAAGAAGAGCCTGAACTACACACAAGACCCTGTCTATAAGTTAGTAAGTAAGCAAGTAAATAAACAAACAAATCCATCCCTGGCTTCATTCATTTTCCGTAAGAAATTCATGGCTAACTACCACATAAAAATGTTAAGTATAAAGGTCATATTAAATTATTTTGTCCTACTCTCCCCTCTCCAAAAAGTTAAGATAAACATTATTTCTTAAAATAGGATAAAAAACAAGCTATCTAGAAGTGCCAGTGACTTGAGACAATTTCATAAGCGGGAAGCACTTAGTGAGCTGTGATCCATCTCCCGTCCTTACAGCATGGAACCCTGAGAACATCACTTAGTTTAGCTCTATGGACAACTGGGGATTTAATACATATGTTTTCCAGAAGATCATTACAATTGCAATCATTTCAAAATGAAAACAGCAAAGGTTCAGGCAAAAGTCAATAGAAACTAGGAGTAATAGCTTTATTGAAAAACAATATTTATATAGGATATGCACAGAACCAATTTACATCAAGCTGTGCTTGCCGAACCCCAGTATGTGTTGAATTGTCTCTTCTAAAGAGTGGCTCAGGCCTGAGGTAGAGACCTAAATTCTGTATTTACAACAAAATTCCCCAAGTAAATCTGATACATAAGTCCAAAGGTCATACATAGGGAAACATCAGTCAAGAAGAGATAAAACACCCAATCATTTGTCTCCTCACAAGTAGTGCCATTTGCTGGGTAAATTATTTCTTTTACACTCTCCAATAAAAATCTAAAACCCAGAAATAACTACTTAAATATTAAAAGACCCACAAACCTCAACAGTGTATACTTTTTAAATTTGTTACTCTTATAATGATAGCCAGTTGGGACTCTACAAGATTGGTAAAATTATCGCAAAATGCTATCACAGCCTGTGGATGGCCCTGCCTTATTAGTAATGTTTTTGAAAAACACTCTTCTAATTCCTTCAAGTCTAATGAAGAACAGTACTGTTCACTGGCATTTACAACTACAAGCACCACTAGAGATCAACAATTTCTGCCAAGAATTTGAAAATATGAAGCTAAGACAAAAGGTTCCCCAAAACTGTGTGTCTTCCTTGATTAACTGAAACTGTGCTTTGCATTCCAGAGGCCTCAAAATCCAAAAACATCAAAGGGCAGAGTGTATACTTTGAATAAACTGCAATGATTGTATATATGATGGGTTAGGAGTTGCCATCAACACATAGGGCAGTTCACTGCACAGGGGAATAAAAAACAGGCAGAGGCCCTCCTGAGTGGCCAGACCCACACTGTAACTAAGTGTTCTCTGAGCCGGTCTGACCAAATGTGTAAGATGTGAATTATGATGACATACAGGTTTTGGAGTGAAATAAATTTAGGAATTATCTGATTAATCAAAACCTAACAGTTATCTTTAACATAGGTCTTTTGTCACCTCCAATATGCAGAGTACGTATGCCCTGATTCTAAGCTGCACTACAGAGCGAGTGGTAAGACCACAGTATTCTATAGAGCAGGACTTGAAATCACTGTCAAAACTTACACTTAATGACACATGGAGAGTACATCTTTGGATAAATTCAAAGAAAAAAAAGTGCTAGAATACAACTGATGTGTCTAGAAAATAAAGAGTTCAAACAAGATTATCAGTACTGAGTTTTTACTCTTCAGTATAGAAAATTTTTTACTTTTCAGTCTAGAAAATGTTCTAGACTTCCAACTTTTTTTTTTACTTTTCTTGTATCAACTTAGCTTTTTACTTTTATGGCAAAACGTAGAATCTACAACTCAGTAGTATAGTTATAACCATGTGATTTTATCTTTAATAATGCTGACCAAAAAAAGCAGAAAATCGTTTCAGATTTCTTACAAGATTAGAAAATGGTGTTAATAACCTCAAACAGACATTATTTCATGGATAAGTACATCTCATCTATACAGTAATGATATCCTTAAAGCCAGTAGATGCAGACCTGATTTTAAATAATAGGATTGTCCAAGCAGTAGGTTTATCCTCACGTGAATGGTTCAGAATATAAACTGGCCATTTTATATGTTGAAAAATATAGACACAATGCATACTGTATAAAAGAGCACACTGGCTATTTGCTGTGCAGCTGTCAAACTTAAATATCTTTAGTTTCGTAGCCTTTGCATACTCATATAGCATATTTGGCCCTCAGATGTATACATCTCTAGTCTGGGATACAGTGTCAAAGATGTTATTGTCATTACCTAAAAATAACAGCTATTCATTTAGCCACATTTATCAATGATCATTTAAAAGACTTTACACCGAGCCAACACTACTAAAAACAAACTTTTACTTAGTTTTCCAGGTGATCAAAGGCTAACAACAGCTAAAAGGAAGCATTATCGTGACAAAACACAAACCTTTATTTCTTAGGCCAATTTCTATAAACTTTTACTAAGGATAGAGCAACACTTTAAGAAAACTTGACTGTCATAAACATATCACTTGTTTTTATAACAATGTCATAAACTTAAGACCTTCACAGAACTCTTTAAATAATTTTTGAAATTAAAGGCAAATTTACATACATACAAATTTTATACTTCCAACTCACTCTTTAGGGAAAAACTCATCTAAAGAGAAAGGAAGATCATCAGACTCTCATGGCTTATGAAAAATAATCCTTGCAACTAGCCAGTTTCATCTACTCCAAATATCAGTAAAGAATCTAAAAACCTAATTTTATTCTCATCAGCAAACTTACTAAGACAAAGCACCCAGGTCTGAGGTCAAAATGTATCACCTAGTGTAATTAATTAAGCATCACTGCATACCACATGCCAGCCATTGTGCTATCACAGTGTGAGGCAGTCCCTTCCAATCTGCATTCACTTCAAATTTACTTATAAAACGTGGTATCTTAACCGGGCTCGGTGGCACACACCTGTAACCCCAGCACTTAGGAGGCTGAAGCATGAAGATTGCCATGAGTTTGAGGCCAGCCTGGACTACAGAGCAAGACTCTGCCTCAAAAAAAAATTGCTTTTTACCTTCCTTATAAAGATACTAAGATGGTCCCGCCTTATTAATAATGTTTTTGAAAAACACTCTCCTTAAAAATAAATCAAACAGAAGGGCCAACCATTCTGTTTGTCCCACTTCTCAACACCACTCTTGTCCTCAGCCTCTTCCTCCAAAGCTATCACCTGGCGCTCCCCTGTTCCTCCTGCTCGGAGCAGCCCTTTCAGGCAGGTCCAGCGTAACATCACCGCTGCACCTTGGTCTCCTCTGCTGTCTCTTTGTAGTCAGTAGAGAAAAGAGCCTGAAGGCTGAGCTAAGCCTCAGTCTGAAAACAAGCCCCCTCTGGCCGGTGCTGCTCACTCTCCCTAGTCTCCCCCAGAGCTCTCCTTCCTAGCTCACCCCGCTCCTCTGACTCTCAGCTTCTGCCTCCTTCCTACTTTCCCGGCCACTGATTCCTTAGTACCCTGCCATTAAACTTCAATTAAGCTCCATTCCTACTGTATTACAATGGCGGGAGCCCTGCAGAAATTAGTGTTAACGCTGATGTACAGAGGAGGCAGAACAGCACAACGGTGGGCGCAAACACTGCTGACAACTCATGAGTTATGCAGCCTGGGTGGTTTGGGGAGGATAGTACATTTCATACATATGCTCCTGCACCCACTTTGATCACATATTCCTGCCTTGTCAAAATGCAATACGCTTTTGAAAAGCTCTCATTTAAAATTTTTAAATTTTTGAGCATCCTAACAAACAAATACTTCATATGTCCTATATTCAGAGACTCACCTTGCTTTCTTTGGCCAAGGAATTTTATAGTTCTAAAATTCTAAGAAGCTTATAAAAAAGTCTAAGTCACTAAATTCTTAAGCCAAAATTTAATAGTTCTGTATTCAATATATTTAGCAATCAGAGTCGATACAGTTCATCCTATTTGGTAAAGTGAGGGTAAAAGAAAAAAGGAGAGGGACGTGGAGATGGGCCAAATGCAGTTAAAAGAAAAGAACAAGTAGAAAAAGAAGTATAACCAGTGTCGTTAGGTAAAAAACATACACTGGATCTTTTTTCACATTTATAAAGTGTAAGATGCACCTGGCCACAGTGACTCCTGGCTACAGCAGCGTGCCTACCTTCTGAGGCTCTCCTTCTTCTCATCACGAGTTAAACAGCTATCCAGGTGCTTATTAATGTGATGTTCTGGAATGTTAACCTCACAAACAGGACAAGCCACTGTATTTTGTTAAAAAAAAAGGGGGGGGGGGGGAGAAAAGAAATGGGCTTTATTATTTATAGCATAAGCTGGCATCTTTCAGCACTTAAAATAAAAATCAGAACCCAAACTCAACAAGCACGTAGAAAGGCACAGAGAAAAGCAATGACTAACAGGAATGGGACAGACTACGAGGTAATTCTTTAATCCTGGGAAGTAGCAGAGCCAGAATCGTGGGCCTAGAGAGTGTAAACAAGTTTGAAAATCACTTTATTTGAAACTGCTTCAGTTTAGTTAAATCCTTTCTAAAAGGGGTAACCAAACTATAATACTGACTTGCAGGTTTTCCCAACACTTAGAAGGAATCTCCTGCTTATCATCAAAGTAGCCATAACCACTTGAGTACGATATTCCTTGCCTGGTGTCTTAGTAACATTTTTGTTGTAGTGACCTAAGACCTAACACCCACATATTTAGGGGAGGAAGTTTATTTTCGCTCACAATTTCAGAAGGTCATAGTCAGGGTCTATTCAGGGGCAGCCAGCAACAGTGGAAGTAAATGGCAGAGGCAGAGGTGGAGGCAGCTTCTCACCACATCACAAACAGGAAGTTAAGTCCCATCAAGTCCAGTCTCTCCCCATAGGAAAAAGCTGTAACAATCTTTCTTCCTCCTTCCTTTTATATACTCTGAGTTCCCATTTGGGCCTCCCACATCCAGGTGGGTGTTATTCCCTCATTTGCTGGCCCACAAATTACTCACACTCTAATCCAGGCTGGATCTTAATTGCCTAATCTAGGTGTGGTTTCCAAACCATAATTCAGGCGTGGTTCCTGATTGCCTATAACTGACATAATCTCTCCTACAATCATAACCCACCCCTTGACAATGTGACAACCAGACACATCTCCTTGAACCATACTTAATTCCAAAGTACAATAGCCAAGTTAGTAATTATGCCTAACACAGCACAAATTCACCGCGTACAAATGGAAGCCCAATAAACTACTCCCCACAATAGACAACAGAGTTCCTCTTAAGAATTAAAGACCTCTAACATACAATGACTCAGGATAACCATTCCTATTCCAAAAGCAAGGAACAAGAGGACAAAAAGTAATCACTCCAAAACAAGGTCTAAACCCAGCAGGGCAAGGATTAAATCTGGTAGATCCATGCCCAGCAACTGGGGTAAACTGTGGTAGGGCATGAACTCCAAAGAGTTTGAAGTGCCCCCACCCCAAAAGCGTTGCTGCTGGCTGCAACCTCCATCTTCTCTCCTTTAGGCTGGATCCACTCACGGCCTGCTGCATTTCTCAGCTGAAGACATGCTCCTGGCTTCTCCATATTTTCAGGCACTCCAATGTACCTTAGGCTTCTCCTTCACAACTTCACACACTGCCCTCCCAGGGGCACACTGCTTGGCCTCCAAGGCCTTCCTCTGAAAACTATGTGGAAGCCTCCATGAACCCACAACTCTTGGGCTCTGCAAACCTGTAAAGCCAGGACCATGTGGACGTCACCAAGATCCACAACTGCCTTGAGCCGTAGTCTTGCTCCCTTGAGGCATGGCAGGGGCAGTTTCTGGGTGCCTAGATGGTAGAACTCCAGGAAGTAGAACTCTGGCAAACACTTAACCTCTTTGGCCCTACAGGGAGTCCTGGGGCACACTTCACAGAATAAGATCTTTTGCCGTTGTACCCTTTAATTGGTAAAGGGTGGGGTCTTGCTGATTCCTGAGACACTGTGAAAGCCTCTTTCTTACAGTCTTGATTCTAAGTACTTGGCTTCTGTTTAATGTTAGTCTCCTTAACAAGCATATGCTTTTTCACTGCAGACTGCAAGCTTTTTATATCTGTTCTCTCTGCCATTGTCTCCTGTCTTTTAGCCATAGAGCTGGCTATGCTTGTGGTTTTTAGGCCACTTGTCTATACAGTCCTCCTTCCCATCTGAAACGTCTTGAGCCTGACCTTTCCAGTTCAAACTTTTATCAGCATTCTGGTCTTCTGAGCTCTGAATAGGGTCTCCCATCAAGCTCAGCTGAAAGCACTCTATGGGTTCTCCAGCCGGCAACCTCAAACCTTTCCAGACTCATCCCTCAAACCAGTTCCAAAGGCTTCAAAGCCACATTTCAGGTAATGTCACAGCTACACTTTTCCGGTAACAATTTCTGTCTTAGTTACTTTTTCATTGCTGTGACTCAATACCCAACATCCACAAATTTAGGGGAGGAAAGGTTTATTTCTGCTCACAGTTTGAGAAGGTCACAGTCCATTCAGGGGCGGCCGGCAACAGTGGAAGTACATGGCAGAGGCAGAGGAGGAGGCAGCTCCCACGACATCACAAACAGGAAGCCAAGTCCCATCTAGTCCAGTGTCTCCCCAGAGGAAAAAGCTGTAACAATCTTTTTTTTTTTTTTTTTTTTTTTTTTTTTTGAGACAGGGTCTCACTCTGCAGCCCAGGCTGGTCCTGAACTCACTATGGAGACCAGACTGTCTTCCTGTTGCCTCAGCCTCCCCAGTGTTGGGATTACAAGCTTGTGCCACCACACCCAGCTTACGCGGTGCTGGGGAATCAATCTTAGGTATGTTCTAACCCTTGAGCCATTCTTCCAGCCCCACAATCTTCTTTTTATACAGTTCAAGTTCCCAGTTGGGCCTCCCACAAGCGGGTGGGTGTTCTTCCCTCATTCACACTAACAGGCTGGTTCTTAATTGCCTCATCTAGGCATGGTTCCCAAACCCTAATCCAGGCATGGTTCCTGATTGCTTCAAGTTGACACAATCTCTCCTAGGTCACACCTGGGGACCTCAAGCAGACAGATCAACCAGATCAAAGCATTTATTAAATATGGTAAAGTACTGCTTAATTTGGTCAATGGCTACAAATTTGTTAACTCTCATTTGCAATTCCACACATAGCATTAAAATAAGGAAAAGCAGTCATTCTCAAACCATTTCAAGAAGCTGCAGGAATCTGTGGAGGTTGAGACCACTATGGATAACAGTCATTGGTTCAGACAGGGAAGAAGGGATGAGGCAGAGCAGCTCAGTGTGCAAGCCATCCACCCCTACTTTTTTAAAAGAGCAGAGCCAATTTCACCTATTTATATGCTATGAGCTACACAGTATTTCATTTGAAACAAAAAGGTTAAGAAAAAAGAACAGATTGAAAACACAACACTAAAACCTGTTGATTGATAAACACACATGAGACATGGAGGAAATATGTAGGAAATTTACATAACCTGAAGAAATGTAAACACTGAAGTATTAGTAAACTAATTCTAATGTGTCTAATTTAATAAGTATTAACAGCCCTGAAAATGTGGATTGTACAGGTTTACCAAAAACTTTAAAGTTTCTGCATAAAAAAGTGCTCTGACCATCAGTGACAAGAAAAGACAGAGATAACCAAACTGGTATCTTCATCAAACATTTAAGTAAAAGGTACAGGAAGTGGCATGAAATATGAGCCCTGTCTATCCCTAACCCATAAGGAGGAACACCTGCATAGTCTGAAAAGGTATAATAGAAGGTCAGCAAACACAGTAAAGGGCCTGTCAGTAAAGAACTGAGGTTTTTGAGGTCCACTGTCACCACTATGTAACTCTGTCCCTGCTACATGAAAGCAGTCAGACATGATATGTAAACCAAGGGGTGTGGCTTTATTTACAAAAACAAGGAGCAAGCCAGTGTAGGCCTCTACAGTTTGCCAACCCCAACTTGTGGAAGAGTAGGGAGATAAGCATGGCCAAAGCAGGAGCTCTGAGAAGGAGAGAGGAAATGATATGCTATGGTTACAATAGGGTCAAATCATCGATGACTTTAAATGCAGGCAGCATAGCATGGAGGTGTTCAAGAGGTGATACAGCCAAAACAAAAAAAGCTTCCTTTAAGATTGCAGTGGAACTAATTAATATGTTGGATGTGGGAACAAAAATAGAAAGCTATTGTCACACATGAATTATAAGCTAATTAAACTGCTTAATTTTTGTAGGGCTCATGCTGAATTTCTATTCTATGAAAGAGAAATAAATCTTTAAACAATGACTACACTAATACCTGAGATTATAAGGTAAAATGCGATCTGTCTCTGCCCATTTCTTTCTCCTCAAAACTGCTTCCTACTGTCATAACATAGAATAAGATTTCCATGAAGGAAATGAACATGCAAAAGTAATTTCTTACCTTTAGTAACCTGTTTCAAAGTAGATGTAGAGGGTGTCTCGGGTCTATCAGCATCTGAGGAGCCAGGTGCCACCTTTGCCACAAAACACACCTCTTTGTTCTCCATAGAAATGCTTGCCTCCTTTTGATGGGTGAATTTGCTGTCATTTTCCTTTATCAACAATTCTGATGAACAGCCACCAGTTTCTTTGATCAAGAAATTGTCCATTAACCTATAGCCCTGCTTTAAAGAATGTCTGAAGGCTCCAGGAGATTGTACTTTGACTGGAAGTTTCTTTGAGGAGGAAGAAAGAGGAGATATGGGTGGTGACTCTAAAGCAAACCGCAACAGATGACTCCTTAAAACAAAAACAAGTAATTAAGATATAAAATTATATACAACAAATTGGCTGACACGAGCTGTTGTTAATACTTGTGAAAAATGTGTTTCTCTGAAATACCAAACTTGTACATTCTTACAATCAACCAGTTTCTTCTAAAATAAACACAGAGCACTGAATCTGATTGAAAGTATCTACAAAAGGAAGTAAGAGCTGGGCAAGGTGGTGTCCTCCCAGCTACCTGGACGATGAAGTGCAAAGATCACAAATTCTAAGCCAGCCTGGGCAAATCAGTGAGACTCTGGCTGCTATGGTTTGGATCTGGAGTGTTCTCCAAATGCCTCATATATTCGAATGTAGTGGGATAACTGTGGAACCATGTCACTGGGTAGTAGGACCTGGCTAGAAGGGGAAGAAAGATGACTGGGGCTTGAACTGGAACAACTGTGTCAACTTGTGAAGATTAGGGTTGCCCAGGATAGAGCTTTCAGGTATTTGTTATTGACTTGTGGGCCAGGAAGGGAGAGAGGGGCACCCAACCTGGATGTTGGGGGACCTAAGAGGCAGCCTAAACTAAGTAAAGGAGGAAGAAACACTGTTAAAACTTCTTCCTGAGAAGGCTCTGGCCTTGCCTGGGTCTCCAAACATCAACTCACTCCACAATTCACTTGGTTCCTGCTTTACTGGCTTCTGTCTGTAATGTAGTGAGCAGTTCCTGAGCAGCTCTCTAGCCTCTGCAACATGCTTTCACCTATACCAGCTGCCCGTGAACAGACAGTGTGAGCTAAAATAAATCTTTCCTCCTTTAAGTTATGGGTGTCAGGCATTTTGTCTCAGCAACAAGAAAGTAACTAAAATACTGCCTTAAAATAAATGGTAAATGCAAAAAGTAACAGGGATGTAGCTCAGTGAAAGAACATTTGCACAAGTCCCCAGGACTGCAAAAGAAAAAGAAAAAAAGGAAAAATTAAGCAAGTATGGGAGGATGAATTTTATATGATGATAAAAGTGGTGTGGGACTTCCTCAAGATGATAGTACAGGGGCAGCTGCTATTTATAGTTATAATTACTGATTAATGATGATAGCAGATTGATGCTTGTTTGTTAGAATTTTTATTTTGATTGAGATTACTCAAGGTGATTAAATTATAAGGAAAAGAATTATTGAGAGAGACATTAGGAATGACTAGAGTTTTAGTAGAGCTATTTGATTAGAGAAGTCCCTGCAGATGCCACGATCTGGAATTTAGCAATGCATTTGGAGATTAGAGTTTCTAGTCATGTTAAGTCCATTATTAATCCTTTCTATGATCTATTCATGATACAAAGCTGACATGAGACCTACTTTCCAATTATGAATAACTGTAAAATCTGGAAAAACATAAAAAAAACAACTGACTGTAGGTACTGGAGTGTGATCAATACAAAACTGTAATTCCTGAGAAGAGACATGTAAAGTGACCCAACATCCCCCCAAGAATTTACTCTGGAAGCATGTCTGAAAGTTGACTATTGAACTGAGGTCAAAACCGGGAGCAGCAATCTCACTGGGTAGAGGAAACAAAGAGAGCAGAATCCTGGGCAAAGGTAGCAAGTACTAGGGATATTGGGTGCTGACAGTGGGTAACCACACACAGAGAACCTCAAAATCTGGTTAGAAATTTTCATCCACTCATGGTCACCTCCACAGTGGGCAAGCACATACAAAACCACAGGAGGCCTCATAGAAAGCAGAAAAATCAATGCTAGAAAGCTGCTGGTTTTTAAGCCTATCCAAAGATTATGGATGAACATTAGGTAAGACACTGCAAAGGCCACACCTTAGGAAAAATGACTATACTACCTAAGCAAAAGGGAAATACAGTCAACCCAATATAACACTATAACAGGCACAGACAAAACAAAGCCAGTAATTTAACTACTAGAGAAAAATTCAGTATCTTTTTTAAGGAAGATATTGCAGCTTCTAAAACATTTTGTCTACATGAGCCAGCAAACATTTAAAAATATGTGGCACGCAATGAAGCACACACAAAAAAAAATCCCGATCATCAACAGAAGAAGACAGAGGAGAATCCAAAGAATGGCATCAACAGTTAAGGTCTTCAAAAGAACTATGACAGCTCTATCAGGCAAAATTATTTTTTAAATTAGAGTGAGAAGTTAAAAACTTTCCATGATACAGAAAGCTTAAAGAAATTTGCAGCCACTAATCCAGCACTGCAGAGAATACTTTAAGGAAACCTAGAAAGTGAAAAGGGAGGCTAGTGACAGCAAAGACCCCAGAGAAAAAGCGACAACAGATACAGGAGAATCAGCTGAGAAGAAAAGAAGTCTAGTAAACAACACTGAAAAACGCTAATAATGACAAGACACACCAAACATACTTCAATAATTACTCTGAACGTGAATGGCCTCAACTCACCTACTAAGAGACATGGACTGGCTGGCTGGATTTAAAACCAGAAACCAACAATTTTCTACTTACAAGAGACACACTTCACCCACAAGGAAACTCACAGACTGAAAACAAAAGGATGGAATTCAATATTTCATGCCCAGGAAACAAGCAGCGGCAGATATATCAGGCTCAGACTCAAACTCACAATCATCAATATATATGTTCCCAACTCTGGAGCACCCAATTATGTAAACTAAAAATTATTAGATCTGAAAAAACATAGAGACCCCAATATAATTATAACAGGGGACTTTAATACTCCACTATCACAGACAGATAGATCAAGCAGACAGAAAATCCACAAAGATATACAACAGTTAAATGACACTATAGAAAACTTGGACCTAACAGATGTTTACAGAGTTTTCTACCCAACATCAACACATTCATCTCAGCAGCACATGGAACATTTTCTAAAATAGGCCATCTTTTAGGTCATAAATCATGCTTAATTAAATTCAAAGGAATAGAAATAATTCCTTGTGTACTTTGAAATCACAGTGGAATAAAACTGGAACTTAATAGCAAGAGAAACAGAAGAAAATACACAAATACATGGAAACTAAACAACTTATTACTGACCAAATGACCAAACAATGGATCACAGAAGAAATCAGAGAAGAAATCAAAAACATCATAGAGTTAAATGATGAAGGAAGTTCATCATATCAGAATTTATGGGACACAATGAAAGCAGTACTTAAAGGGAAATTCATAGCCATAAATGCACACATCAAAAGAAGAGTCACAAAATCATCACGTTAATGATGCATCATAAGGCCCTAGAGAAACAAGAACAATCTAATCCAAAAAGCAATAGAAAAAAAGAAATTATAAAGACCAGATCTGAAAATAATTAAATTGGAATTTAAAGGACAAGAAAAAGATTCATGAGTCAAAGAGCTGGTTCTTAGAATAAACAAGACTGACAAACTTCTAGCTAAACTCACAAAAGAAGGAAAGAAAAAACAGAGATTAATGCACTTAGAAATAAAATGGGTGAAATTACAACAGACTCTGCAAAAAATTCAGAATATTATGAGAAATTATTTTGAACACCTAGAGAACTGGGAAGAAATGGATGACTTCCTAGACACATACAAAATACCAAAGTTGAATGAAGAAGACATAAAAATCTTGAACAATCCTATCATACACATAGAAATTGAAGCAGTAATAAAACCTCTACCTACAAATAAAAGCCCATGACCAGATGGATGCACAGCAGATTTTTTTTCAGTATTTCATGAAAGAACTAACTCCAAATCTTCTCAAACTGTTCCATGAAGTTGAAAGAGAAAGACAAACTCATTTCTGGAGGCTAGCATCACCTTAGTCCCAAACCAGACAAAGACTTAAGCAGTAAGGAAAAGTATATACCAATATCCTTAATGAATATAGAAGCAAAAATTCTTAATAGGATTCTGACAAATAGAATCCAACAAGTAATCAGAAAGATCACACATCATGATCAAGTGGGCTTCATTCCTGGGGTGCAAGGCTGGTTCAACATACGTAAATCAATGTAATATATCACATCAACAAAAGCAAAAACAAAAACTACATGATCATCTCAGCTGATGCAGAAAAAGACTTTGATAAAATTCAATATCCTTTCATGATAAAAACTGAGAAAAACAGGTATTGAAAGGTCTTATCTCAAACTCATTGAAGCCATATATGGCAAACCTACTACAAATATCACAGTAAACGGAGAAAAATTGAAAGCATTTCATCTCAAATCAGGAACATGACAAGGCTGCCCACTCTCCCCACTCTTATTCAACATAGTCCTTGAAACACTGGCCATAGCAATCAGGCAAGAAAATGAAGTGAAGGAAATCTGCATCGTAAAGGAGGAAGTCAAATTATACTTATTTGCAGATGATATGATTAGCTACAGAGAGAACCCCAAAAACTCCACCATGAAACTCTTAGAAAACAAATTCAGCCAGATAAACATCTGTTCAGCTCAGATTAACAATTCTATTCTCAATAGCCCAGCAAAACATTAAATACTTAGAAGTATACATTAACCAAGGAAGTGAAGGACCTAACCAAAGAAGTGAAGGGAGTAAAGAAAACTATATTACACTGAAGAAAGAAGTTGTAGATGACATCAGAAAATGGAATGACATCCCCTGTTCTTGGATAGGCAGAATCAATATAGTAAAAATGACTATACTACCAAAACTGATACACAGATTCAATGCAATTCCTACCAACAAACCAACAATTTCTTTCACAGAACTTGAAAAAATAATCCTTAAATTCATAGGGAACCAAAGAAGACCTAGAATAGCCAAAGCAATCTTGAGTAACAAGACTAAAGTAGGAGGCATAACAATAGCAGACATCAAGTTATACTATAAAGCAACAGTTGTAAAAACAATATGTACTGGCATAAAAACAGACAGGCTGACCAGTGGAACAGAACTGAGGATGCAGAGACAAAGTCAAATAACCTCAGCTACCTAATCTTCAATAAAGGAGCCAAAAGCATACACTGAGAAAAAAGCCTATTCAACAAGCAATGCTGGGATAATTGGGCATTCACAAACACAAGAATGAATACAGACACAAACCTGTCACCACACACCAAAATCAAATCAAAGTGGATCAAAGACCTAGATATTAAAACTGAAACACTGAACCTTTTGGAAGACAAATCAGGCAAATATCTAAAAGACATAGGCGTAGACAAAGACTTTCTTAATAAGACACCAAAATCCAAAAAAATAAAAAATAAAAATAGCCTCTCACTATTAACAAATGGGATTATGTCAAATTAAAAAGTATCTGCATGGCAAAGGAAATTATAAACAGTGTAAAAAGAGAACTGACAGACTGTGGAAAAGTATTCACTACCAATACCTCAGATAGGAGACTCATAACCAGAATATATAGGGAACTGGAGAAAAGTAAGCCCCCAAAATCAAATATCCAAATAAAAAGGGGGCAAAAGAAATGAATAGGCAGTTCACAGATTAAGAAGTTCAAACGGCCAATAAATACATGAAAATATGTTCAACATCCTTAGCCATAAGAGAAATGCAAATCAAAACATCACTGACATATCATCTAACTCCAGAGACTGGCATATACCAAGAACACCAATGGCAATCAGTGCTGGCGAGGCTGTGGGGAAAAAGGAACCCTCCTGCACTGCTGGTGGGAGTGTAAATTGGTACAAACACTATGGAACACAGTATCAAATTCTCTCAAAAGACTGGAAATAAATATTCCTTTTGATCCAGCGATACATCTTCTGGGAATTTTCCCAAAAGAGTTAAGAACAACACATAACAGAGATACTCTTGTTCATAGAAGTACAACTAACAATAGCTAAAATGTGGAAGACACCAAAATACTCATCAACAGACCAATGGATACAAAAACTGTGGCATCTATACACAATGGAATACTATGCATCTATAAAGACAAATAGGTTGGGGGCCTTTGTAGGTAAATGGAGGCAACATGAAATCACCATGCTTACTGAAGTGAGTCAGAAACATAAGGTGGAATATCAAATGGTTTCTCTGATATGAGTAACCCAGATCACAACTATTTCATAGAACTTAATGCAGGGAATAACGGGAACTGGAGGGAAGCGAGAAGGAGTAGGAGAGTTGAAAAGGGAGAGGGAAACTATTTGTAACTTTGTCAGGATATGTATGTGCACAAATACTCAAGATCAATGTAAACTTATGTATTGCACTTATCAATAACATGAGGAAAAAAAGAGATTATGCATTTGGAAACCCAAAAAATTAAGGGAACATACATGCACAGGCCGATCACCTCAATAATCTTTGCAGCAAAATTAATGTATAGCCTCTAGACATGAGCCTCATATACATGGATATTTGGACTGTATTCCATGTAGCCAATTTGAAAGAAATCATAACAAGACACCACAGCCAAAACTGTGGGTCAGATTCACTGGGTAGTCCCTAGAAACTGAGCCACACTGGGTACCCAACATGGGATTCCCTTCCTGGGTCCCGGGAGCTTTTACTCCTCTGTCCTTTGTTTCCAAATTCAGACACCTCAGCTCCTTTATCCAGGATTTCATTCTCTGACACTGTGGGATACAAACATGCTGCAGACAAAGACATGCCAGCAAACAAAAGGAAAGAAAGTAACTATTCTAGAGTTTTGACTTAAAAGACTAGGCAACAAAAAATGATTCAAACTCACAGAAGGAAAAAAAAATTACAAAGATAAGTTTCCAAACCAAAAAGTTAAAAGGAGTCATCATTACAAAGAGGAAAGAGACTAAAATAATTAGATTATGATTAGCACTATGAAACAGACAAATTCCTTGAATTCACTCTTTGTGAAAGCTTACAGAGTAAATAAAAAACAGTATGAGTCCTTATTATCAATTAAAGGCATTGAAGCTACAATTACACACCTTCCTACAAAAAAACTCCAGGCCCATTTAATCTCATTGGTGCTAACTCTAAAGTATTTACAGAAGAAACACTATTAATATTGCACAAGCTAATCTAGAAAACAGAAATGAGTAAATATTTTCCAAGATATATCAAGTATACTGAAGCAAATCCATGTAAAACCAGACAAGCTCAACAGAGTATAATCTCTTATAAACATAAAAATCACACTGTAATATCAACAAATAAAATCTAGAGATAAATTTTATCATAACCAAGTGTGACCATTGGAAGAATTGTGTCAACCTGTTGAAATCGAGAAATGCCCAAGGAAGAGCTTTCAGGTGTGTGTTACTGACTTGCGGGCCAGAAAGTAAGGAGGATCCAGCTTGGGACCAACTGGCAGCCTGAACTGAGTACAGGAAGGAAGAACACTGTGGTAGCTTCTTCCTGCGAAAGACCTTGCCTGGCTTGAGTCTCCAGACATCCACTTGCTCCTGCCTTCATTTCACTGATCTCCATCTCAGACTCTAGCAGTCTCTTGCTTTTTGGACAACCGTCTGTGGCATGCTTATACCAGCTATTCTGCAGTCTTGAACTGGTATGGTATCCTTCTGGCACAAGTCTGAGTAGCTACTGGAACCTCCAGCTTTCACATGTGTAAAATAAAAAAAAAAAAAAAACTGAAAAAATAATCCTCAAATTCAATTTGGACTCTCTCTCTCCTCACTGCCCTTTCCTTCCTCCTGCTTCACTTGGCTTTCTGCAACACTGTAAGCAGCTCTCCATGTGCTTCCATCATTGCTGGCTGCCTATGGAGGGGCTGTGTAAGACCTTTTGAACTGTGACCTAAACTAAATCATACTTCCCTTCAGTTGTGGATGTCAGGTATTTTGTCCCAGCAAGAGGTAACTAAGATACCAAGTGAGACTTATTCTAGGAGTACAAGGCAGGTTTGTTATTCAAAAAAAGCAGTCAAAGTATTCCATTACAATAGCAAAATTTAGTAGAAAAATGATATAATCACTTCAATAAAGGGTGGAAGAAGTATTAGATAAAATTCAGTACCCATTCACAATAAAAATAATCCATAGACTCAGGAATAGAAGAAAATTTTCTTAATCAGATAAAAGATTACCTTCAAAAACTTAAAACTAACATCAATCATTACAGAAATATTGAATGAGGTATCTCCTCCAAAGACTGAAATCAAGGCAAAGATCTACTACCAACATCTCTTGAAACTGTATTAACAGTAGAGGTGCAAGGTAACTCTATGCTTAACTTCTTGAGTAACTGCCAAACTCAACCCAAAGGGGAGACACCATTTTTACATTCCGCCAGCGATATAGGAAGGTTCCAATTTCTCCTAACATCTACTATCATCCAACTCTTTTATTCAGTCATCTTGTTGGATAGGATATATAACTGGTTTGATTTGCTTTTCCATGACTCCTGATATTGAGCATCTTTTCATATATGTATTTGCTACTTGTATATCTTCTTTAGAGAGATGTCTATTTAAGTCCCATGTCTGTTTTATATTTTCTTTTTATCAAATTACTAATGATTTTTATATTCATATAATTAACTTACTAATTATATGATATGCAAATTGTTTTCCTATTCAAAAAAAAGTAAAGGTATCAGCCTAGAGATAAGGGAAAAAGAAGGACTAAGTTATAAAGGGGGGAAAAATTAGAAAAAGAGAAAAAAATCTTTATTTTAAGGTGAAATGATTATGTACACAGATAATTCAAAAAAGTACACAAAAAACTAGAAAACACGAGTAAATGTTCACAAGATATGGGGCACAATGTAAATTAACAAAATAATGTTGTGCCTATACGTTAGCAAGCAAAACGAAATTTTTAAATAAATATCACCTAAAATACCACCAAAATATTAAATAACAAAATAAACAACACAAAAAGTATAAAATCTGTATGTTGAAAACTACAAAACATTAATTAAAAAACTGTAAGAGTTGAGTATGGTGGTACATGTCTACTATTTCAACTACCAGAGAGCCTGCAATATGAGGATCACATGAATGCAAGACTTCAAGTCCAGCTTGGGCCCCACAGTAAGCTTCTGCCTCAGAAAAAGAAGGGGTGTGGGGAAGAGATGCTAAAGATAAAAGAAAGACTAAATTCTAAAATATTCCATGTGCAAGGACTAGAAGACTCAAAAATGTAAGAATTTTCATTCTTCTCACATTGATTCACAGATATGGTAAATCCCAATCAAAACACAAGCCATATTTCTGAGTCTCAAAATGATATATTCACTCTAAAATGGAATCATGGAAATTCAAAGGCTCTAGAAAATCAGGAGTCCTGAAAAAGGATAAACTTAGAGGGACCAAATTTCAAATTTTTAGGACTTACAGTACAACTACAGTATTAAAGACAATGCAGTACAGCTTAGAGAGACGAAAGTTATAGGATGCAATGTGTTTGTGTTATGGTTTGAATCTGTGATGGCCCCAAAGGCGCATGTATTTGGGTGTTGTGGAACACCTATGGTACCATGTGCTGTTAAACAGTGGGGTCTGGACAGAAGGGACAGAACACTGGGACTTGACCTCCAAGGATATATGACAGCTCTACCCTTCCTCCCTCACTTACCTTCCTGTCTTCCATGTCATGAACAGCTTTTCCTGCTTCTGGGCCTGTCATGTGCTTCACCATTGCCAACCACCCATGAATGAACTAGGATCTTCTGAAAGTGTGAGCTAAAATAAACCTCTTCTCCCTTAAGTTGTAGATGTTGGGTATTGTATCCCAGCAATGAGTAAGTAACTAAGACAGAAACTGGTACCAGAGATATAGGGTCACCTTACCCAACAATGTGGTTCGGAACTGGTTTACAGAAAAACTTGGAAAAACTCTGAAAATGCCAGCCACATAAGTCTTAGAATGCTGTGAGCCAAACTTGATGGGAGATTCTAGTCAGTGTTCATAAGACCTGAATTTTGATGGGCTTAAAGGCCAGACTCAGGAGGTTTCAGATGGGAAAGAAGACTTTACTGGCAATTAGTCTAGAAATCATGCATGCTACGGCAAAAAAAATGAGCTACTCTTTTGTCTCTTTCCTAAAACTGCTCAAAACTGAGGTGAAGGGTAGTGTACTACTTAATCTGGTGGATAAAATTTCAAGGCAGCCCAATGTTAAAGCTATTACATAGGTACTGCTTGCAGCGCCTAGCCAGCTATACCAGGAAGCTAGAAAAATGGAAGAAAATGATGTAAAAAGTTTGTAGTTGTGCAAGACTGAAAGGGACTCTAAATGTGGGGCCAAAGAGAACAAGGCTGTTAAAGAGATTAGCATTAAAAAGAAGCTAAGTACTTAGAATCAGGAATATTAAAAGAAAAGATGCCTTGGGCTGAGAGTGTAGCTCAGCAGTTAAAGCACTTGCCTGGCAATCACAAGGCCTGAGTTCAATTCCCCAGCACCAATATGCTGAGCATGGTGGCACACACCTGTATCCCAACCCTTAGAATGCTGAGGCAAGAAGATTGCTGTGAGTTCAAGGCAAGCCTGCGCGATAGGGAGTTCAGGACCAGCTTGGATTATGGAGGTAGATCCTGGCTCAAAATATTAATTAACTGATTAATCAATTAAAAACATGACCTTAGTGTGTCTCAAGAATCAGCAAGACCCCATACTTCACCAATTAAAGGGTAGAAAGACTAAAATCTTTTGGTTTTTTTTTCCATTTTATTGATATGTATAAGTACAAAATTTAAGGTTTACATTGGTTTTGGGCATTTTGTGCACATACATATCTAGTCAAGGTAACAAGACCTTCCCTGCTTTCCTTTCACTCCACCCCCTACCCACTCCCACAACCCACCCCCGTTCCCCATTTCCTTGATTTTTCACTTTAAGTTCTGTGAGATAACTGTGATCTTGGATTTGGGTTTCTCGTATCAGAGAAGCCATCTGATATTTCACCTTCTGCTTCTGACTCACTTCACTAAGCATGATGGTTTCAAGTTTCCTCCATTTGCTTACAAAAGCCTCCAAGCTGTCAGATAAAGTCTTTATTTTAAAAAGTGGACCTCCCACCCCCGCCAATCCCAAGGTATCATGAAGGCCAACCTAGGAAGATGAATTTCCAAGTAGTTCAGCCATCTAAGAATTCAGAAGCCTCTGCGGCTCTTATGGTCACAGGGAGTCAGGGCACTGCTCAGTACAGTAGCAGACTTCAGTGTCGTTCACACAGTGCTGGCTTCACAGGCACTCAGAATGTAAGAGTTGTAGGGTCATGAAGGCTTTAAGGCAAGTCTCAGAAAAAAGTATTGGAAGCCAGGCAGTGTGTCCCTGTGAGAGCAATGCATTAAGTTGTGAAGGAGAAGCCTAAGGTGTAGGGGAGACCCAAGATATTTGGAGATGTCAAGAACATGAATCACCTGCAGAGGAAGGCTGCAGGCTGTGAGTAGATCCAGCCCAAAAGAGAAGCTATGGAGGTTGCAGCCAGAGACAAGGCCATAGGAGAGACAATGCTATAGGGGTGAGGCCACCTAAGGCCTTCGGAGCTCACATCTCCTCACAACATGGCCCAAGTGTTGGAAGAGCTACAGAATTCAATAGAACTGTAGGGTATGGTTATTGTTTTGCTGGGTATCAATCTCGCTTTGATCCAATTGCTTTCTATCCTCCTATTCCTCTCTTTTGGAATGGGAATGTGCCTTTGTATGGTGAAACTTTTTAACTTTTCTTTGGTTTTCATAGGAGCTCTAAGTTAAGGGACTTTGGACTTGGACTTTTTAGTAGTGCTGAAACTGTTAATACAATGGAAACTCTTAGAAGGACTAAATGCATTTTACATAAGGAAGTGGACATGAGTCTTCAGAGAGTGGGAGGGAATGTATGACTGGGACCTAGACTGTCACCCAAAAGCCTCGTGTATTCTGATGTACTGGGATAACTGTAGAACTGTGTGTTACTTGAAGATAGAGCCTGGCTGGAAGGGGTAGATGCTTGGGGCTTCGAATGGAGGGACTGAGTCAACTTGCTGAGATTGGGGGTCACCCAAGGCAGAACTTTCAGGTGTTTGTTGACTTGTGGGTCAAGGAGTGAAGAAGGGGCATCTTGGGCATGGGGGGCCCAACTGGCAGCTTCAAGTAATTAAAGGAAGGAAAAAGAAACATTGTTACAGCTTCTTCCAGGGGAAAGCTCTAGCCTTGACTGAGTCTCTACACTTCCACTCATTCTTGCTTTAATTTGCTTTCTGTTAGCAATGAGAGGAGCAGCTCTCCAGCCTGTCATGTGCTTCTACTGTTATCAGCCACCCACGGACAGACTGTGAGACCTTCTGAAACTGCAAGGTAAAATAATTGGCTCCTCCCTCACATTGTGGATTCCGGACATTTTGTCACAACAGGAAAGGAACTAAGTCTCTTTTTTCATGAAATTTATACTGAAGATGGGAAGAATACACACACACACACACACACACACACACACACACACACACACGTGTGTGTGTGTGTGTGTGTGTGTACAATATATGTGAAAAGTGCTTTAGGAAAAAAAAATCACCTACAATGCCAACACAGTGAGTTCAAACCTGGACTATAAGACCCTGTCTCAAACAAGGACGAAGCTAGATATGAAAAGATGACCTTCGTATACCTAAAAGGATGGTCAGAGAAGACCTCTCTGAGAACAGAGAAAGTGGAAGACTAAAATACAGGGCCATCAGGAGAAACGGGGTTTCACCCATGAGTGACTGCGTGCGCAAAGTCTAGGGCTAGAGTGCAACTGACAGGATGGATAAACAGCAAGAAGGCCAGGAGCCGTACAGTTAGGGGAGAGAGGGAGGAGCGAAACTCCCAGAGAGAAAGATTACACAGGGATGAGAAGACTGCCACAGAAAGGACCTCTGCTTTGCTTCATGTGAAATGGAGAATGCTGAAGTCTGGAAGCCATATGTTCCCCAAAGACCCATGTGTAAACAGTTTGGTCCCAAAACTGGTGGTACTGGGAGATGCTATGTATGTACACAGGCCATGTATATTACACTCTAGCACCTGTAATTATCTTCACTTAGCCCTTGTCCTGAGACTTTTAAAGTGACTGATGGAATAACTAATATAGTAGAAGAAATTTCAAGATAGCCCAACACTCAGGCTGGGGCATGGGTACTGCTGGCTGCTTTTAGTCAGATTTATAGAGTGAACTGGGGACAAATGGCAGATAGAATTTTTTGAAAAGCTTAAATGTTAGTCCACAAGGAACCAGGTGTAAAACTGGGGCCAAAGGAGGTATGGTGCTAAAGAGATTAACAGTATTCAAAAAAATAAAATTACTCAGTACAGGAACAAGAACAAAGATCTGTTGACAATATCCCAGGAATCACAAGATCCCAGGCTGAAGGGTATAAAAGTGCCAACCTTTCATTTGAGAAGAGTCCCTAGCTTCCCAATCGAGAGGGCCTCCAAGGGCTTCTCATACCTAACTTCATCCTTGTTTGAGCATTTTACCATGCTCATCCATGCAGGCACTCAGAAGCCACTGCAGCCATGCTTGGCCACCTGGGCACTCAGAAGCCACACTGCAGCCATGGCCCAAGGACACCTGGTTACTACTTCCACTGACAGCAGACCGTGGCATCATCCACATGATGCTGGTTTTTCTGGCATGCAAGATATAAGAAGTGTGTGGTAGGGAGGCTTCTATCCAGATTTCAAAGCAAGGCCTGGAAGGCCAAGTAAGGAGCCCCTGAGGAGACAAGGTATAAAGCTGTGAGAAGGAAGCAAATGAGAGGCAGGGATCCCAGGAAGTCAGATGCCAGGAGCACAGAATATCTGCTGAGAAAAGCTACAGCTTTTAAGAGAAGCTGGTCCATGAGAGAAGCTATGTAATCTACAAATGACAAGGACACCTGAAGTAGGGCCACCCAAGGCCTTTGGAGCTCACATTTTACCAACATATACTCCAGGTGCCAGACCTGAAGTTATAAGACTGAATGTTTACTCTGATGGGTTTCAGTCTTCCTTAGTCCAAATCTTTTCTATCCTCTATTCTTATCTTTTGGAACAGGAATGTGTACCCTGTGCCATTACACACTAGGATTACATAACTTGTTTTTTATTTGTATAGAAGTTCACAGCCAAGAGTCTGCGTTGAGTCTCAGATGGGCCTCGGACATGGGCTTCTGAAAAATGCTAAAACCACTAAGATTTTGGGAATGATAACATTTCCAGCTGTATGTGAGATAATAGTATTATGTTAGGAAGAATTGGGAACTTTCAATTGTCCTTCTGTATAAATTAGATCAGTTAAAGGAGATGTATTTGGGTATAAGGCTGATAAAAGGTGGATTGTGACTATTAATACTTGCATGTCAACTTCATTAATTAAATGCCTAGCAGATTAAGTAAGTCATGGTCATGGCTGGGCCTGGGCAGGTCATGGCAGTGTGACCTTGGCGACTATCCAGGGTCTCTTGCCAATTCCTCTCTGGCACTGGTTCCCCATGCTGCATCCTGTCCAGCATGAACCAAGCTTACGACATCCTCTGCCATAATGTCTCAGCCTATAAATCAGCTGGCTACAAAATGAATTCCCTAAAACTGTGAGCCAAATTCAACTTCTCTTCCTTAAGTTGTGGATATTGGATACTATATCCAGCAATGGGAAAGCTAACTAATGCAGAGAATCAAATAATTTCAGAGGTTTTTTTTGTCCTTTCTTGGTTGGGAAGGATTACTGGACATTGAAACCAAGGTCCTCACAACACACTATATCCTAAGCCCTTATCTTACTTTTTAGAGACAGATACTCACCAAATTTTCCAGGCTAGGCTTGAACCTACAATCCTGCCTCACTTCTCAGAATGCTGTGATAAAATCTGCCTGCCACCATGCTCAACAACAGATTTCTAATCTAGAAAAGCATTACCATCTTCTATATAACCTCACATAAGGAAATAACTGGGCAATTTCTAGAACTTGTGAATTCTAGTATTTAATTTTAAGTAAGTTCACAGTACTAACCATGACTATTTCTGATAGATAAATCTATGATAAATGTATAAGTCTACCAGAACAGAATTGTTTACACTTTTAGAAGCAAGGGAATATGTCATGGTTTAGATCTAGAATGTCCTCCAAATTTCCCAGGTATTTGTATGTAGTGGGACAACTGTTGAACTGTGTGTTACTGGAAGGTAAGGCCTAGCTGGAAAGGGCATATGCTTGAGGTTCGACCCAGAAAGATTGTGTCAACTTGCTGAGATGGGGGGAAGGGGGTACGTGACTGGCAGCAGCTTCTTCCTGAGAAGGCTCTGGCTTGCCTCAGTCTGAAGCTCATCAGCTTGCTCCTCCTTCCCTTCTTGGCTTCTGTCTACAACAATGTAGGCGGCACTCTAGCCTCTGCCACATGCTTTCCCTGTTGCCAATGGACTGTGTGAGCCTTTTGAAACCGTGAGCTAAACTAAATCTTTCCTCCTTTAAATTGTAGATGTTTGGTATTCTGTCACAGCAAGAGTAAGTAACTAAGACAGAAGGTACCTCCAAGAATATTTCCACAATCCAAAAAGTAGTATACTCAAGTAAATGGGCACTTGCCTATTATACAAACACAGTGTGATCCTAACTATATATTACTGCTTAATAAATGATTATATAATTGAAAATAAAGTATAATTCAAGGTATTACTTGTTAAAACATGCCTTTTTGTATCTTTTAAACATACTTATTTCCACAGTGTAGTGGTTATCACGTTTGCCTTACATAAACATGCTTTACCCACTCATGCATTCCAAACGCTACACATCTAAGAACTATAAAATACAAGCAATCATGTATTTTACATGGTACAACATATTACTCATGATAAGTAAATCAGATTAAGAATTAATGCATTAATACACACCAGAATCAATTACAGACACGTGTTTATGCAGCTTGGAACACACATATGCACACATGCATGTATCACCTGACATTGCTCTCAGAAAGGTCCTTGAAGCAGTGACACCCTAGTAGCAACAAGCACATCCAGAACCTGGCCCATTTCTAAATATCATTCCCCCAAAAAAATGGAATCAAGACTCCATGGAGGAATAGGTGATTCTAAGTCTGGAGAAGGAAAGCCACAAAGTAAACCAGGAATATCTTATATCAACAAAAGTAAGTCCTTAAATCTGCATTTCTTTTTGTCTCACTCTATAGGCCAGGTTGGTACTAAATTTACTATGTGGCCCAGACTGGCCTTGAACTCACAGCAGTCTTCCTGTGTCACCCTCCAAAGTACTAGGTTTATATGCATGCACCACCACACCCAGCTTATACAGTGCTAGGGAATCAAACCCAGGACCTTAATACTGGGCAAGTGCACTTAATCTTGGTGCTATTCCTCCAGCCCTTGCATTTTAACTCTTCAACTACTTATAACAGGAGAACTTGTTAAGTAAAAGATAAAAATCTTATTCTTACATATTAGATTTTTCCAGATATGAGTTATAGTCATTGTCAGTTCCCATATTTTACAACAAAATATGTAATCCTTTACTCCTTAACTGAAAAGTGCACAGAGCGGGACAGATATAAAGCAAAAGTGGTTAGAGGTTAGTCACAAAATTAAATCATACCGTGCAACATTCAAGCTTTTTACCAGTTCATCTAATATGCGATTATTTTTCAGGTCTGGCTCTGTGACTGACTAGAAAAGAAAAACAACAGATGGGAAAAGGTCAAAAACGATAATTAATTTGTCATAATCTTCACTTTTAAAATGTCTGGCCCAACCTCCTGGGACTCTCCATCCCACTAAGTCTTCCAGGAAGGACTCAAAGTGAAATTCATGTACCTCATACTAACATGCAGTTTTAAAGCAGTGAATCAGTACCTGCTAACTAGAAGCCTGATAAGGCTCTCAAAACCATCTGTTGAAATCATATTTTATCCCGCACTGATGAAGAGAAAACCTAATATGAGCAAGAATCTTTCAAAATGCCAGCAGTAAGCTTTCCCAAAAACAGTTCTCTTGATAAACAGGAAAGAGATACTTTTCTAAGTAGTAAAATTGAGAGAGCCAGAAAATGTTCAATGAGACTTTTAGAATACAACAGGCTTTCAGAAATCAAAAAAAGAAACGTTAAACCTAGTCCTCATCTAGCATGACTGCCTTCTTGACTAAGGCAGCACAGCACAGTGGTGAAGATCTCGGGCTTAGAAATCAAACTGCACCAATTTCTTACCTACAAAAACAGGTCACACAAGTTCACTTATTCCTGATAGAATGAACCTGTCATCAGAAGAGGGCAAACTTGTCAAACCTTTTTAACTAGTTCCAGCATCATTTGTTAGGTTTGTTGTCTCTTCTTTCTTTATTCTCATTTGTTAAATTCCCTTACAATCTACCTTTCCATCCATAATGGTCTGAATCTGGTATTTGTTTTGGTTTTTGTTTTTTCTCAGAGTGGTGTTATCTGTAATCCAGGCTGGTCCTGTACTCACTATGGAGCCCAGGCTGGCCTCAAACTCATGGCAATCCTCCTGCCTCACTCAGCTTTCTGAGTGCTGGGATTACAGGTGTGTACCACCAAGGCCTGACTATCTGTTGCTGGAACACTGAACTTAAGGCCTTGGGCTTGCTAAGCAAGAGTTTTAACTGTTGAGCTATTCTTCAAGTCCCCAGATCTGGTATTTGGATGATGTGAAATATCTATAGATTTCATGTATTGTTAGGGGGTGGAGGGAGGTACAGATCACTGGGACTTAACTCAGAAGGGATGGATCCCTGAAACATGACCTGGAAGGATGTATGTATCCCCACCATTTCTCATTCTCTGGGCTTCCTGTTCCTCCACACATGAACTGATTCTCTCACAAGGCCTCTACTGCACTTCCACCATCGCCAGCTGCCCATGAACCGACTGATACTTTCTGAAACTGTGCATTAAGTAACACTTTTCTCCACTAAGGTGTAAATGTTGGGTAATGTGTCCCAGCAATGTGAAAGTAATTAACACACCATCTGTTCCCACTAGTTAAAAAAAAAGTTTTAAAACCTTTAAAAGCCAACTCCCTGGAGTTTCCCCAAAAGAACTGGTTTGGGAAATAGGTAAGGAACCAGTTAGCTGGGTCTAAACCCACTTATGCCTTCTGCACAAATGCTCAGAGTAGGACTTTCCAAATAAATAATTCAACCATCTATTTTCATGAAAAGTGAGAAATTATTTTTTTAAAACTTAGAAGCCATCAAAACAGAGATCATAGAAATTAAGAGTGCTCAATGAGTCTTTACTCCGCTTTTACTCCCTAAAATACACTGAGGTTATCTGAAAAGCTAAAGAAATTGTACGAAGTCAGGTTTGCCTTACATGTACTTTAGAGAATATTTCTGAAAATGTCTTTTATATAATTTAATTCGTAACTACAAATCTCCCCCCATGTATTTTTGAGGATACAGGAAGCAGAAATTTTCCCTAATCAATCAGCCTTTAAAAAAAAAAAAAGAACTCACCACACAACAAGTTGGGCACTGAGTTTTATACGACAGAAATTTTCTTATACAGAGGGAACAATCTGCAAAAACACAAAATGCAACATAAGTTAGACTATACTGATAACGTAGAAATCTGACTTTTAACAAAACCTGACTGAAACCTTAGAATAGTTCTACCATCTAAGGTGCGCCATTTTAATCCTAAATTTCTAGGACCTCTGATCTAAACACACTGATACATGCAATTGAGTGTGTAAACACAATGCCTTGCTTCTTACAAAATTTTAAAAAAACTAAAATCAAATGATTATACTTTCAACCTGAACATATTATAATTAAAACAAATTATTAAGAGGGAGAAATCATGCAAATCCTCAATGTTTAGAAATTAAACAGTAGACCTAAAAGTAATGTATCGGACAAAGGTGGAAAAAAAAACACAGAGAAAGTTAGAATATATTTTAAATACAATGAAAACACACTATAAAAATTTGTGAGATTAAGCTAAAGCTGAGTTTAATGGAAAATTTATAGCTTTACTCATTTATATTAGAAAAAAGAATATCTAAAAACAATCACCGTAAGAAGACAGAAGAGCAGAACTGGGACTTAACACAGGTTAGAGCTCTTACTTTGCATATGCAAGGCCCTAGGTTCCTTTCCCCAGCACCACACAAAAAAATCAGCCAGATACGATGGCACACATGTAGCTAAGACAAGAGGACTGCTTTGAGTTCCAGTCCAGCCTGGGCTAAATAGCGAGTTCAGGACCACCCTGTACTACAGAGCAAGACCTGGTCTCACAAAAAAAAAAAAAGCTAGATGGACAAATTAAGCTCGAGTAATAGGAATAAAATAATAAGGCTAGAATTATAACTCAATAAAACAGAAGACAAAAATACAGAAACCAATGAGCAAAATCTGGTTCTTTGAAAAGAGAATTAAAAGTAATAAATTTGTAGTTAGATCAAGAAAAAAGGGGAAAATATACATTTCTGACATCAAGAATAAGAAGTTGGATGTGAGGGCAATCTGGGTGCAGCTGATCTGGCTGGTTAGGCAGGTGTCCCCTTCCTCCCTTACTGCTTCATGTGTGTTTCTCCTGAAGCTGAGCCCTTGGTTGAAAAGGACGACCTTCCTTGCTAGAGGAGGACCATTCTGCAGTTCAGGGTATATGAGTAGCTGTGCTCCCCTACTAGAACCTCCAAGAAGCTCTCAAGAATAAGAAGCTACATCACTGCAGATCCTCCAGCACAAAACAGACAATGAGAAATATTTTTAAAACAACTATCAGTCTGGAGAAATAGCTCAGCTGTTAAATGCTTGCCTTGCAAGCTCAAGACCCTGTATGTATTCAAGGTCAACCTGGGATCCATAGTGATTTCAGGACCAGCCTGGACTACACGAGACCATGTTTAAAAAAATAAATAAACAGGGGCTGGAGGAATGGCACAGCAGTTAAAGAACTTGAAAGTTCTGGGTTTGATTCCCTAACACTACATAAGCTCATAAGCTGGGCACGGTGGCACATGCCTATAATCCCTGAACTTAGGGGGCTGAAAAGGCTAGCCTGGGCTCCATAGTGAGTTCAGGATACTGAGCGAGACTCTGTCTCAAAAAAACATACATACATATATATATACACACACACACACACACACACACACACACACACACACACACACACACATATACATACATACAACTCTCAACAAGAAATAAGAGTAGGAAAAAGCTGCTCCATCTTGATAAACATATGAAAATGTATTATAAGAGAAGACAGTGGCATTACAGGCAGTTAGGGATCTTGGTTCCCCAGACCAGGAGAGGTAGCTGGAAAGCAGGATTAATTCCTGCCACTCCCTGTCACTCCTAAGAACCACTTGATGGGTTCTTGGGGTGGGCTTCAGCAGCAGCCTAAGGCTTAAGCCTAAATCAGACTTAATAGCTAAGCTGCTTGGCATAGGACAACCCCTTACCCAGCTCACCTATAAAAAGCCCCTAGACAGTGAGCCACAGGAGCAACCCACATTTCCAGGATCCCTTCCTGGCTAGCAGAATTTTTACCCTATCTTTATTTCCCCTTTTGTAAGTTTCCCAATAAAGCCTTCTTTCTCTTCACAACCTGCCTCCCATCTTCATGATTTATTCTTCAAGCCTGTGGAGAAAGGAACTCTGTGCAGAGGCCTGCTATAATCAGGGTCTGGCACCGCAGCAACTAGAGCTATTAAGAATATTAAAAATATTTAGCTAACATATTTAATAATGAAAAGTGGAATGCACCTCCCACAAAATTAGGAATAATGACAAAGTTCTACAGACAGGGACAGTACTTCCCTTTCAACATTATATTTGAGGTATTAACCTGAGCAACAAGAAATTTAAGGCATACAGATTAAGAAGAATGTCAAATGCTTTCACTCACAGATGACATGATTTTTTGGTTATCTGTTTTTGTTTTGCAGCACTGGGAATGAAGCCCAGGACCTTAGCAATGCGCTACAGCCCTAGCCCATTTTTTTATTTTTTTGTTTTGAGACAGGCTGTCACTAAGTTACTAAGCTGCCCAGGCTGGGCTCTAACTTGTGATCCTCCTGCCTCAGGTCCCCTGTGCTGGGATTATACATTCTCCACCAGGCCCAGCTTAGATGACAGGATTGCACAAGTGAAAACTCCTAAGGAGTCAAAAAAAAAAAAAGATGACAGAATTTAAAAGTGAATTTTGCACAATCACAAGAGTTCAATACAAAAAAAAATCATGTTTCTATGTGCAAAAGCCTTAGCAGTCAAAACTAAGTGGCAATGGTGAGAGACATTAAAGACAAGCTAAAAATAAATAAATAAATAAATAGAGAGATGGATAGATATATAAATGGGAGCTAAAGGATGGAGAAATAGGCCAATAACTTGATCCCTGTTCAATCAGTCACAGGGAACATCCCAGCAGGCTTTTTGGTAGACACTGACAGTCTAAATCCAAAATGTACATGGAAATGTATTGAAAAAGCATGTACTTGTGATACATAACAATCGGCTTGAGAAGATAGTCTATTTACATACTCCATCTTCATAGTCTTTACTTCCCTTCTCCCTTCCCTTAAAGTGGTTAATGCATTTGCCTAGCAAGCTCAAGGCTCTGGGTTCAATTCCCCAGTACCACAAAAGTTCGACAGCCTGGACTACAGATAAAGACCCTGTCTCAAAAAAAAAAAAAAAAATTACAATATAACCCAAGAATGCTGGTACAGTAATCCCAGCATTCAGAGAGACTGAGGCAGGAAGATCCCAAGTCGGAGTCCAGCATGGGCAGCACGGCAACTTAGTGAGACCCTGTTTCACAATCAAAAATATAGGGGATATAGCTCAGCAAGAAGGGCCCCACCTCTACCAGGGAAGGGGGGAGAAAGAGAATTACTATCTAAAACAAAGACACAGCAACTAAGACTGTGTGTTACTGACACAAGGATGACAAGGATCACCAGAAGAATTCAGAAACAGATCTGCATGCACTTAGTTGGGATAAAGTAACTCTAACAGGGACAACATTAACCAATGATGGAAATGCTCAGGTTCCTAGGTGTAGTGATTAAATGATACATTCACTTGTCAAAACTCATTGGTATTTGTACAATTCAAAATATACTTACAATGCAGTATTTTATTATATACATAAAAATTATACTAAAAATGATTTAAAATAAATTTATATGGTAGCACAAGCCTAAAATCTCAGCACTTGGGAGATATAGGCAGGAGGACTGATGTGAATTCAAGGCCAGCCTGGACCACATAATGAGCTCAGGACTAGCCTGGACTACAGAGCAAGATCTAGTCTCAATAAACAAACAATAACTACTTAGGGGCTAGAGGAATAGCACAGTAGTTAAAGCACTTGCCTAGCAAGCACAAGGCCCTCGGATCGATTCACTAGGACCCCAAAAGTTGGGCATAACAGTACATGCCTATAATCCCAGCACTCATTTAGAAAGCTCAGGCAGGAGCATTGTCATGAGCTTAACACCAGCCTCAGCTACACTGTGAGTTCAGGACTAGCCTGAACTACCAAAGTGAAACTCTGCTGCAAAAAATTAAAATTTAAATTTAAAAAAAGAGAACTATCCAGAGGCAGGGGATGGGGCAGTAATTCAGGGGTCAGAGTGTTTGCCTCAAATACACAGGCCCCAGGTGGTGACATGCACCTGTAATTCCAGAACTGCAGAGGCTAAGGCAGAAGGATGCCATGAGAGCTACATAGTAAATTCAGGACTACACAGTGAGACCCAGTCTCAAAAAAAAAAAAAAAAAAAAAAACCTTTGAGTCAAGATGGTGGCAGAGCAACACAGCTGCACAATGTCTCCTTGTGGAACCACTTGAGAATATTGTCAAAAACCGCCTGCTCAATGTAGCTAGGACAAGAAGGAGCACCTCAACAATTAAAAGGAGACAAGGGGAAGAGCAGAAATCCTGAAGGAACATTGGAAAAAAAAAAATCCAGCAGCCCAGGAAGCCACCCAGGCTGACTGCAAACCACTGGGACCTGCCAGCATCCGGAGACAGAGGAAAGCCGGCTTGGAGTCCAGAACCTCTGACCTAGCTAGGAAAGGAAGGAGTGCCCCAAAAACTGAAAGAAGGCCACAGGAAGGTCAGAAATCTTGAAGACATATCGGAAGTGGAGGAAAACAGCAGCTGACTAGGTGCAGCTCTGAGCTGCCGGCATCCACAGACAGAGGGAAGCCTCAGAGCGAGGTAAGCATGGGTCCAAGAGAAGTGGGAATTGACAGCAGCTGGTGCTCCAGCCTCCAAAAATAAGCCTGCAGGTAGTGCATACTACAAACCCACTGTGAGCTTCCTCTACAGAAGGCCTCCTGGAGCCTAGATCAGAAGCGGCACTTGGCACCCATAACAGGCAATGACGTAAGCAGGAACCATTTAAAAAAAAAAAAACGGGCCAGAGACTGAACTCATTAGAGTAAAAAAAAGCTCAGAAGAGTGTACATCGGGGTTTTGGGGTTACTCTTAAACAGTGCCTAGGAAAAAAGTGGCACAAGAGACAGTTGTGGAGAGAAGAGAAAGGCCACAGACCTCCTGAATGGCTGGGTATAGTGGGAGCATCTCAGAGGGTAGAAATCCCTGCCCTCGGAGAAGGGAAGCCAGGACAGGTGGGAGAGGTTTGTTAACGAGATGGGTGTGATCATGAGCCTCAGAGGCCATCAACCTGTTAGGTACTCCTTACTGCCTACTCCCAGCATAGAACTTGGAGAAATTTCCACTCCCCACACATCCTTATACTCATTCAAAGAAACCTCCCAGCTAAGTCTTTCAAGTGAAGACCCTTAACAACAGAAACACAGGAAGAATACAAGGGTACAGGACACCCACAGACATGCCTGAGACCCCGGAAGCAAATTTCATGGGCCCTGAAATTGTGGAAATCATAGGGAAGGAAGTCAAAAAGCAAATAATTGAGTTGAACAACCAGTTCAAACAAGATACCCTCAAAGAAATGCAAGCATTGATCAGTGAGCTTAAAGATAAGCCTAGTAAACAAATAGTGGTCCTAATGGAGACAAAGCATACTTGAGCACATATAAGCCACAATTAAAAAGTTGGCTGAAGTAAACAAGGAAATGCAAGATATGAAAGAACATTTTAAAAGAGAAGTGTAAATTTTAAAAAGAAATTTAGCTGAAATTCAGGATATGAAAAACTCATTTGAAAGCAGAAGTCGACTTGAACATTGTGAGGACAGAATTTCAGGCTCTGAAGACAAGGCTGAGGAAACAAATGCTGTAATGAGGCATGACTCCAAGATCAGAAATGAGCAACGTAGCTGGATACAGCAGCTGATGGACGATTCAGAGAACAAATCTCAGAATTATGGGTGTAGGAGAAAGAGCAAAAGACCGCACCAAAGGTATAAAGAATTTATTCACTAAAATCGTGCAAGAAAATTTCCCCGATCTAGAAAAAGAAATTAATTTTCAGGTACAAAGAACTTATAGAACACCAAATAACCTCAACCAGCAACAAGAGTCACCACAACATATCATAATCAAAACCTCAGAAATACACCATAAAGAAAAAATACTAAAAGCAGCAAGAGAAAAACAGGCTGTATTCTACCAAGGCAACTCACTCAAATTAATGTACATTTCTCAATTCAAGCTTTACAGGCCAGGAGAGCCTAGTGCAAAATCTTTCAAGCTTTAAAAGACAGCAAGTGTCAGCCCAGATTGTTGTATCCAGCAAAATTATCCCTGGAAAGTGAAGGAGAAGTAAAAATATTTCAAGACCAAGAATCCCTAAAAAATTTGAGACCACTAGCCCAGCACTGCAGAAAATTCTTGAAGGAATGTTTGAGAGAGGCACAGAGACAAGCAGCACCAAAAAACATGGAGAAAAGGAAATATCTAAAGAGAAAGTGTAACAAAAAAAAAAGATTGGTATTTGAATCATTTGATTGGTATACTTCTGAAACAGTACCAGCTGTTTATAAAATCTGTGAAATTTCTGCATCTATTTATTATTTGTAATAGTATATTAGTTGCAAGACATAATAATTATATTCAACATGGGGAATTGGTATAAAATCTTTAAAATGTATGAATTTATGGATGGATAGGTAGACAAAATTATAAGCCAAACCTGGCAAAATGTTATTAGTGAAATGTGAGTAAATAATTATGAAAGTTAAAAAAATTCTGAAATAAATAAGTATGCCATTGTATCTATTGCTTTAAGGGTAATATATTTATGTGATATAAATTTAAGTTCATTTAATGTAGCAATCCAATAGAGACTTAAGTTCATTTATTGTAGCAATTCATTTATTCAGTCTTTGATGTAAGTTTATCCTAAGAAAACTGATTGATGTAATGATAACCTAAATGTTTTTTGAATGTACAGTCATTTACCTTTTGGTACTCAGCTAAGGCATTTGAAACTTAGCTTTCTTTATCACATTTTCTAGCCGTATGAATTACATTCTTATAGTTCTTTTCTCATGTGCACTGGTGGGCGAGGCTACATTAAAGAATTTCAACAAAGATATAGTAAGATACTGAGAAAAAGAACTTGGGCAAATATCCCAATAAAGGGATCTGCTGGACTCAGAGAAGAGGCATCAAGATATGGCCACTGCAGCCCATTCTAGTGGTGGGAAGCTGAACTAAAAAGTGGTGATTTGAGTAAAATGACACAGATGATTAAATATGTTAAATATCACATGGTTTCCTAGATCTGGGAAACCCCGAACACAGGCATTCTATAGAACTAAACGGATGTGATAGTGGGACTTAGGGAGGATGGGGAAGGTGTAGGAGGGCCAAAAATGGAAAGGGACTGTAAAGTTGATGCAATATATATGTACACAAAATAATCAAGTTCATTATGAACATTATGTAATACAAATATATATTGATAAAAATGGTGGGAGAAAAAAAAAAGACTGGTTCTGGGGCGTGGCTCAGTGGTTACAGCACCTGCCTAGCAAGGCAGGGTTCAATTCCCCAGCACCACATGAAAACCAGTCGGCTGTGATGATACATGTCTGTAATGCCAGCACTGGAGAAATTGAGACAGGACTGCTTTGAGCTCAAGGCCACTTGGGCTATATAGTGAGTTCAGGATCAGGCTGGACTACAGATTGAGACTCAGCCTCAAAAAAATAACCAAACAAAAAGAAAAGAAAGACCATGGACCTACGTAATCTATAAACTGAACAACGTTAGGTTCATCCAGTGCAATAAATACACCAAGCTGCATCATATAAAAATGCTTAGGCTGGGGAGCAGCTCAGGAGCACAGCACATGCACAGCATATATGTTCAATCTCCAGTATATGAAAAATAAAACAAAATGATTTTATATTAAGCACTTAGTATCTGAATGTTTCTTGTAAAGAGAGCAGGTAAATTCTAATATTTCTAGCATCACACAGTTAAGTGACAAAGCTATAACAGTCTTTGGTGATAGAATTCCCACACTAGAAATTCAGACAATCCAGGGCTGCAGGAACGGCACAGCGGTAACAGTACTTGCTTAGCAAGACCAGTGTCCTGGGTAGACTCTCCAGCACCACATCAGATGGGCATGGTGGCGCAGGCCTGTAATCCCAGCACTTGGGAGGCTGAGGCAAAAGGATTGCTATGAGTCCAAGGCCAGCCTGGGCTCTACAGTGAGTTCAGGAAAAGCGTGGGCTACATACTCAATTCAGGACCAGTCTGGACTACAGATTGGAATCCTATCTCAAAAAAACGGCAGTGGGGAGAGGAAAGGGAAAAAGAAAAATAAAAATTCTTACAGACATAATGGCATCTACCTGTAGTCTCAGGATTAGGCTGAGGCAGGAGGTTGCAAATTTGGATCCAGGGAACTTAGTGAAAGCCTGTCTCAAAATAAAATAAAAGGTAAGAGAATGTGGAGTTTAAGATGTAGCTCAGTACCCCTAGATTTGGTCGCCAGCATGCCAAAAAAAATAAATAAAATCTTATATGTAACATGTAAGAGTGCTTGACAACTATATATCATAATGAAAATCTTTACCAGCATAAATGCTATAAAAGGCATAAAAATGTCCAAGGGGGAGATGACAGCAAATGTAGGAACCTTGTGAAAACTTTCACATTGAGGAAGCAAGTAGATAGGTGTGGGGATGCACACCTCTGCTCCCAGCACTCCAGACGCTGAAGCAGGAGAACCATGAATGCAAGGCCAGCCTGAACTACGTACACAGCAAGGCCCTGTCTCTAAGGAAAAATAAAAAAGTGGTGGAAAAGACCTTAAAACTATGAGACAGAAGAGGTCAAAGTGAGAAAAAAATGCATGTACATATTTTTGGTATTAATAGGACCTCTCATTACAATCTTATTTTTACGAACTCATGAAAGCAAATCATACTTACAGTTATGCGAGCACTGAGGAATTATCATAGCAATATTGAAATATTCAAAGCAAATTCCACATCGCAGCAAATCATCTACTCTCTGAAATACAAAAATACATATATATCAGGAAGGCACCAGATTAGAACGTTTGCCACAGAATTTTTTCTCTATCCTTTAAAAAAAATTAATAATGCTTTCTGTTAAATACACATACTCAGAAGCTAACTCCAAAGAGACTGCAAAGGATCCTGACAAATGGAAAAAGCTTCCCTGTGCAACTGCCACAGTCCACTCTCAGGCCGTGCAAACTGCTCTTACAGGCCATGCTATTCTGCAGACGGCTGTGCCCGACACCCGCACTATTCAGGAGGCCTGCTGCAAGCCTGCTGCACTTTCCACCTTTCTAGTTCTTACTCAGAGCCGCCTCCTCTTCAGACCCATTCCTCCCTCCCCCAGCCTGTGGAACAGACACCACACAGGCTCAGAATCAAGTCACAGCTGGCAGCAATGGCACAGACCTGTAATCCCAGTACTCTGAAGTCTGAGGCAGCAGGAAACGAGTTCAAGCCCAGCCTGGGAAACTCAGTGACTTAATTATACCCTGTCTCAAAAATCAAAAATAAAAAATAGATTGGGATATAGCTCAGTACAAAGGCCCTGGCGCCAACTCCTAACCCCCCGCCCCCCCCCAAAAAAAAAGTACCAATTCAGATAGAAAGCCAAACATTAGAAATTATAAACTATCTACAATATTTAAGGACTAAGAATGAAGCCCAATGGCAGTGGGCTTGACTAATATGCATGGATTCCATCGCTGGTACTGCACAACCCACCCAAAATCAGAAACTATCTAATTAAAACCCTTGCTTGGTAAATGAGGGAACTTGTATCCAGAGCAGGTACACAATATAACGCACAAGTCAAGCCAGAACTAAGTTTCCCGTCACCCCACTGGCTGCCCAGTGCTTCCTACATGGTACCACACAGTACAGTCACATGAGGAAGCCCTGTAAACATCAGGACCAGTGACAGCAGAAGAGGCGTGGACATGCTATCAAGTCAGATACACAGGTGTCGGTGAGGAAGGCAACTTAAATTGCATTTCTATTTCTGCAACCCAAAGTCTTTAAATTACCTAAGTGAGGTACAAGCAGTACTATGGTATGCCAACTTTTCTATTTTGTTTTTGAAGCAGGGTCTCATTCTGTAACCCACGCTGGTCCTGAACGCACTATGCAGCCCAGGCTGGCCTTAGACTCACAGCAATCCTCTTGCCTCAGCCTCCCAAGGGCTGGGACTACAGGCATGCGGCACTATGCCCAGCTTTTACGTGGTGCTGGGGAATCGAACTCATGGCCTTGTGTTCACGAGGCAAGCACTCTAACCACGGTGCCATTCTCCCAACTTCTGGGGGCTGCATAAATAACACAGCTGTTAAGAGTGAGTGCAAGGCCCTGACTTTGACTCCCCAGCAACATATAAACTGAGTGTGGTAGCACATGCCTATAATCCCAGCCCTGGAAGGCTGAGGCAGGAGGACTGCCATGGGTTCAAAGCTAGCCTGGGCTACAGTAGCTCCGGACCAGCAACAGACTACAAAGCAAGGCCCTGTCTCAAATGAAGAGAGAGAGGGAGGGAGCTTGGGGTTGCAACTCAGCACTACATCACCTGCCTGGCATGTACAACACTCTGAGTTCTATTCTTAGCCATGAAAACAAAAGGAGAGGATAGATAAAAATGTATCCTACTTTTATCATATATGGTAAAGAAATTCTGAAGACACATGGGAAAGTAATGACTAACAGTTACTAGTGACCAGGGTACTAGACAGGCAAATGGTATTGGGGAAGGCAGACTTTTTACTTTCCATTTTATGTATTTTTCAGCCTTATTACCTAATTTTAAAATATGTAAAAAGAATGTCATTAATAGTTTGATGAAATAGCTTATATGATAAAATATTTTGTAGTTACCAAAAAAAATGTTTTCAAAGAGTAACTAATGCTACTGGAAAATGTCCACATGATAATTGATACTTTAAAGAGTCAGAAAAATCTACAACAATATTTCAGAATAGCAACTCTGAATTTTAACCCTCATAACAATATTAACAGTAACAAATAGTATCTCAGGTTTGTTTTTCCCACTTGTCGTCCATGGAGGCTAGTCCTGAACTCACTACGTAGTCCAGACTGGCTTCAAGCTCTCCATAATCCTTCTGCCTCAGCCTCCCAAGTGCTGGGATTACAGGCATGAGCCATGATGCCCAGTTATACTCAAACTGTGACAGTGTACTAAAAATCCAACATTAGATATACTTTTGTAACTTTGTAGTTTTCTGTAATCTCACATTGATGTTAACTTTCAATAACCAGGTTGTGAAATGATATAATTCAGTCTGCCAATATACTAGCATGAATTCATTTTGTGGTGATTATGCTATTCAGGTTATATGTTTGCTGTGTGAGTTAGAGTTTACTGTGTAAGTTAAAATTTACTTTATAAGTCACTTTTCTCTGAGTTCATCTTGTGAGGCCCCACCTGCCTCACTGTGGAGCCTTGCTTGTGCACTCATCAGGATGTCTCTGGAGTCTTGTGATAAGGACAGAGGCTTAACCTCTTCCCCCTCCCTTGACTCCATGGCAGCCTGCTGAGAGTCACATATTTCACATCATGTATTTTGAGTATTTCATGACAGGGACAGCCAGCCCACCAAGAAAAACAGCTGGGTGCCAGGTTATGACTGATTGCTATGTAGTAACATATGCAACAATGTAACATCCTTTATATAATCTTTGTGTAAAGCTTGCTCAGGGCTGCTCTCTGAAGACCACCCAGAGTCCAGGGACAGTGTGACCACTGGTCATAATAACATCTTGGCCTTAATAAAAGAAACTTTACCTTGCCCCAGTTGGCATTTGGTAGTCTCTTAATTCCAACCTATAACAAAACTTTAAATGCACAAAAACAAAAAGAAAATCAGAGAAAATATTAAGCCATCACGATCTTTGAGTAGTAAGTGGATAGGTGATTTACATTTTCTTTATTTTTTTCCACTGTGTACACATATCACATTCATAATTTACTAAAATTTTTTTGTTACAGTTAAACCAGTGAACTAACATCAAAATACAAAAATCTCCCACTTCTTGAACATAAGCCATCACACACACAAAAAGCTGAAGGTCTGTGCTGGAGACCAGTCCTGAGCAGAGGCAGGACAGGAAGCCAGCTGGCCTAGACGCTGCCCTTGATGCTGCCTCAGGATTGCCATCCTTCAGGAGGAGTGAGTTCAGCACTCTTTCAGCACATGGAAGGCAACACGACATCATCTGGGCCGCGACCTTCTGATACACAGTCCTAGCCATATCACTTCAAAACAGCAATTAACACACACATCTCAATCCAAAAATAAATAATAAAGCCTGAATGAATGTTGGTCAGCAGATGTCCTAAGATTTCTTAACTTTAGAGAAAGTCAAAATTCAAAGGGGAAGTAGAGAGAATGGCTGAAAAGACCTAATTACTACAGCAAAAGTCTGTAAGTTTCTTGGCTACAGATCCCTTTGAAAACTTTAAACTTTTTTTCAGAAAAAATGTACAGACAAAAATTTACAAAAAATTTCAAACTTCAAACAAAGTCATTCAATGGATCCTGGGTTAAAAACCACATATTCTGTGTCAGGTTTCTATCCAATATGAGAAAAGACTTTCAGTCAGAGCTTCTTCTATAAGCAATTAATTCTTTGGTCCTGGAGAAAGTCAAGCAAAAACTAGATGAAAAAAATGGGAGGTATGTTATAAAAAGGATTACTCTTCTAGAAGGGGCTGGCTTTCCAACCCTTAAGCTCCACAATCCAGTCCCATCCCAGCTGCTGACCTCTCTGCTCAGTGCACAGTGAAATGCCACAGCCAGAGAAGAATGGAGCCTGCACCAAAAAACACTATCAAGTTGTGAAACATATAAAATATGCTTAAATCTACGGGCAGCTTCATAGGTCTGTTACTCCACTTCCTTTATCCAACTCAATCTTCAATAAAAAAGGGAAAGAGATAGTGAACATGGTAAGTGCTTCTAACAATAATAAAGACATGTGCTTCAACCCAGGACCACTGCGACTCACGCCTAGCTCAGGGATTCAACCACTTGCCTAGCATGGGCAAGACCCTAGTTCAATAGTCCAGACATTAAAGAAAAAGTTAGCTGGACGCAGTAACACACGCCTGTCACCCCAGCACTCAAGAGGCTGAGGCAGGAAGAATGTTGGCCAGGGCTACACAGTGAGTAAGAGACCTTCCTGGACTACAGAGCAAGTCCCTGTCTCACAGGAAAAAAAAAAAAAAAAAAATCTATGCTCTTCTCCACTGTATCTTGGTACCATAAACACAGCTCTCCCAGATCCTTCCACAAGGTTAGTTTTTCACCATGGGGATTATATCAAGCCCCCAAGCACTTTACTGATGACAGCTGGAAGAATAAGGCTTTATATTTACTTCAACCTTTCCCAAATCCTTTCACTTAACCCTGCAAGTCAGCTGTGTCCAGTCAGTGAGACACAGACATTACCATCTCTAAGTTTAAAACACTGAGGAGGCTGGGCGTGTACAGGCAGGTAAAGCGCTTGAGTAGCTAGCACAAGGCTGGAGTCTGACTCCCCAGCACCGCCTAAGATAGGTGTGGAGGCACATACCCCACACCTGTAACCCCAGAATTCAGGAAGCCTAGGCAGAAGGATTGCTATGAGTTCAAGGACACACAGTGAGTTCAGGAGCAGCCTGGATTACAAAGCAAGACCCTGTCAAGGAAGAAAGGAAGGAAGAGAGGAAGGGAGGCAAAGAAGGAAAGAAGGAAGTTACACATAGTTGGAAATTTTTTTTTTAAATCACTGTAGCAAGAAGAAAAATCAAGCAACTGACTCTCAACTAGCTAGTGCTGCGGTGAGATATGAAAGCCCAGACCTGGAGTCTCCTCCAAAATACACAACAAAGTCCATCTGGTCCTAAGAAAACCCAGCAGGAACCCTGGCCCCACCAATACTGGAAACAGAAACTGGTATGCCCTGTCAAAAGCAGAAAGTGGGGCCAGGCCCAGGGGCACACAACTGTAATCCTAGCACTATGGCAGACTGAGCAGAAGGCTTCCAAGTGTGAGGCAACTTAAAGACCTCATCTCAAAAAACTTTAAAAAGGGGGCAACCCACTCATGACCACCCTCCCAGTGAATGGCAGCCTGTATCCTCTGTCCTTTGTTTCTTTCTTTTTTTTCTCTCTTCTTCTTTTTTTTTTTTTTTTTTTTGAGACAGGGTCTCACTCTTTAACCCAGGCTGACTTCAAACACCCAGCAACCCTCCTGCCTCAGCCTCCCAAGTGCTAGGATTACTGGTATGTGCTATTACGTCCACTTTATGTGGTGTGGGGAATAGAACTCAGGGCCTTGAGCTTGATAGGCATGTACTTTAACCCAACCTATTCCTCCAGTCCGCTAAGTGATTTTTAAAATGTTACTTGATACAGTATCTTTTGGAATGGGCTAGCCCTTTTCACTGCTGTCACTGTTTGGAGTCAGTGCTATTTTCAATGACGTTATTACTGATGAAAATGAACTTCAGGGATGCAGGAATAGCTCAGCAGTTAAGCAGCTTAAGGCCCAGAGTTTGACTCTCCGGCACCACATAAACTGGGCATGGTGCTCACACGTCATCCCAGCACTCAGGCAGTTGAGGCAGGAGGATTCCCGTGAGTTCGAGGCTAACCTGGGTTCCACTGTGAGCTCAGGAGCTCAGGACCAGCTTGGACTACAGAGTCAGACCCTGTTTAAAAAAAATAAATAAATAAATAAATAAATAATAATAAATAAAAAATAAAAACAGCACTTCGGGAGGAAGAGCGGGAGAATCACAAGTTCAAGTGCAACACGGAAAATTTAGTGGCTTGGCGAGATCCTGTCTCGAAGTAAAAATTAAAAAATAGGTTTAGGACGCACGTCAGTGTGAAGGCCCTGGGACCGACCTTCAGTACCACAAAAATAAATAAGTGAAAACCCAGGAATAACGGCCATACCAAAGTGACAGCCCTAAGACAACTAACGACGCACAGAATGGGCTCTGCGTAAAGGAACTTCACGCCCCCTCGCTCCTGACGACCGCCGGCCTCACCATGGGGGACGGAAGCTTGCTCCCCTAGTTCTCAGGAGAGGAAAAGGGCGCCTCGAACCCGCGGCGGCCGGCACGCCGCAGCGCAGCCCGGCCGCGCGGCCCAGCGAGCCTGCCGCGCCGAGCGCCGTCCCGCCGTGGCGACTGGCCCCCGCCGCACCCGGAAGCCGGCCCCCGCGGCACCCACCTTCATGACTTCCAGACCTGGCGGCCACAGAGGCTCGGACAGGGCTTCCATGGTCACTGCGGAGGTTGCCATGGGTCCCCTACCTCCCGCGCTCCACTCCCACTCTAAATTCCCCGCGTTACGGGAGTACGTCAGCAGTAGGCGACGCTCCCGCGCGGGCGCCGAGCCTGCCGGGAGTTGTAGTTGCTGGGGGAAACGCGGCCGAAGGTGCCTGCAGTCTAGTTGCTCCGGAGCTGGGGAGTGGTATGCGTGACAGAAAAATGAGTGTTGGGCTTTTTTTAAAAAAAAAATATTGAATTATAAATGATTTTTTGAGGCAGGGTCTCGTTCTGTCGTCCAGGGTGGTCCTGAACTCGCTGTAGCCTAGGCTGGCCATGGCATCCTTCTGCCTCAGCCTCTAAAGTGCTGGGATTACGGGCGTGCACCGTCACGCCCAGCGCCCGTAGGGCTGGAAAGTGGAACCCAGCCCTTTGCTCTTGCTAGGCGTGTGCTCTAACCGCTGTGCGATTCTTCCACACTTATGAATGATTTTTTTTTCCCAGTTTTCAGTGTTTTTCATTACAAGCACGGGCTCTGTATTTTCTGGCTTATATACAACAATACAAAATAATGTTCTGGAAAATAATATACATTTTTGTGTAGCTATACGTTTTGTTATTTTGAGTATTAGAAAATGACAGCCCCTAATTACCCAGCCCTGACTCTAGCGGGTATCTCGAGGCTCCTCCTGAAGCCTCTTCCCTCACGTTGCTTTGTGTCGTTACTATTAGGATTCTGCTCTCAGCTGGAGTTCCATTTTTTTGTCTGTGCTTTTTTTTCCCCCTCTGGTTTTGTTTTGTGCTACTGGGGATCGATTCCGAGGTCATCTCACTAAGCTACATACTGGGCCCATTTTTTTATTATTATCTTGAGACAAGATAAGTTGTCCAGGCTGAGCTAGAGGTTGTGGTCCTCCTGCCTCGGCCTCCCAAAGTGCTAGGATTACAGACTTGTGCCACTGGGCCTGGCTAAGCGGGAGTTTGTACATCTGTTATCTCATCTCATCCGTGCGGCAGTGCTGGGAGGTAGCTGTTGTCATGTTCTCTGTTCACAAAAGGAAGCCATTGCCCAAATAATGGCCAGAGCTGCTTTGTGTCACACTGGTGATACTGACCACACTCACCTCTGAGCTATCATCACCTAGGCCAATCTGGGGCATGGGGGCTCTTGTTTTGTTTTGATTTGATTAGGTTTTTAAGACAGAGTCTTCCTCTGTAGTCCAGACTGGTCCTGAACTCACGGAAATCCTTCCGCATCAGCCTCCCAAGTGCTGGGATTATAGGCCTGTATACCTGGCTAGTATGTGGTGCTGAGGGATCCGACCTGGGACCTTGTACTTACATAAGCAAACGCTCTAATCACTGAGCTATGCCCCCAGCCCACAGAGCAATCTTTGTACTTTTGAGTTAAACCTGGTTTTGTCAAAGTACCCTGTCAGATCCAAATCTGAGGTCAGATCTCGCCCTACTATGCCAGGTGTCAGGCAGGGCAGGGACCAAAGCTCAAGGGCACAAGTCCAGATTCAACTAGCCTGGAGAGAAAACAAGACAGCACAGGAATCCCAGTTATGTTCTATTTAGTTCTAGCACAGTGCTAGTCAGAGAAGTGAAGTCACTCTTTCCTCCTGCCTCTGTGCACCCCCTTCCGGCCTGCTCTTTGCTTGGCCTCTTCTTCCCTTCTTCTAGCTTCCTGCTTTACTCCCTTCTCCGTTTCTCACACCAGTCGTGCTGTTGGAGGAGTTATTATGAAGTGTCGCACAACAGTGTTGTGTTCAGGATGGAGGAATGAGGTGAGGCGGCATGGCCCTGTCAATGGAGGCAGACAGCACGACCCCGTTAGTAGCAAGGCACAAAGCACATGTGTACACTCTAGTGCTCCCTTGCAGCTTGAAGCACCACCTTATAACTTTGGACTCAAACTTTAGTGTCATTACCTGGCAAGTTTAAAGTAACCAGTGAGCAGCCACCTGTTACCATATAGGGAAAGCAAAGAAGTCAAAACTGAATTTCAGCTTAGTTCTGTAATGTCAGGAATTTTTCAAAAAAAAAATTTAAAAGATGTACTGGTGCTTTTTCTTTGTGAATAAAACTGGTTGCCACAGCGACAAAACACACAAACAAAAAGTCTTCCTGTATTCTTTATATGACTTTAAGAAGCCAGTTGGTGAGGGGAGTGCCAGCATCTTTGAAGTGCCCTGTCATGGCTCTTCTCTGTATACCAAACCTTACAGTAGGAATGGCAACCACACAATTACAACGACTAAGTGGTATGGGTTTTATTGGATCTCAGGGTGGCAAGGGCCAAGAGACAGCAGTTAACCGCCAAAGACAGGGTGGGCATAGTTACTGTAATGTACAGCAGAGGCAAAGCAGTGATCGGAATGGGCAGACACGTGTGGACCTGTGGCATTGGCTCATCAGTCATGGTGTACCCGGAAGTGAAATAGATGGGAAACCTACTAAATCTTTGTTGGATTTATATAGGAAAGAAACTTCCAGTTCAACTGAACAAACAGCTGCCTCAACTAGTAGCAATAGAAAAGCACATTCCTTCAATCAATTTCCAAACTTGCACTACTTTACAGACCCAGTATCCCTTGAATGGGGTAAGGCCAGGGAAGGCCAAGTCCCCTTGAGGAAGGACCCTGATACATTACCAAAGAGTTATAATGTCAATATTTCTCCTATCCTTCCCCAAAAGGACTTACAACCTTTCACCAGCGTAACTGTGCAATGGGGAAGGGGAAATGATCAGACATTTTGGAGACTACTAGACACTGGCTCTGAGCTAACACTAATTCCAAGAGATCCAAGACATCATTACAGACCTCCAGTTAAGGTAGGGGCCTATGGAGGTCAGGTGAACAATGGAATCTTATTTATCTAGGGTACAACTCACAGAGGGCCCCATAGGTCCCCAAGTCTATCCGTAGTTATTTTTACCCAAATCCAGAATGTATAATTGGGATAGATATCCTTAGTACTTGGCAGAATCCCCACACTGGTTCCCTAACCTGTGGTGTGAGGGCCATTACTATGGAAAAGACCAAATAGACATCATTGAAATTGCCTCTACCAAGGAAAATAGTAAATCAGAAACAATATCACGTCCCTGGAATGATCGCAGAGATTAGTGCCACCATCAAGGACTTGAAGGATGCAGGGGTAGTAGTTCCCACCACATCCCCATTCAACTCTCCTATTTGGTCAGTGCAGAAAACAGATGGATTTTAGAGGATGACAGTGGATTATTATAAACTTAATCAGGTGGTGACAGCAATTGCAGCTGCTGTACCAGATGGGTTTTCCTTACTTGAACAAATAAACACATTTCCTGGTACCTGGTATGCAGCTATTGATTTGGCTAATGTGTTTTTCTCCTTACCTATCCATAAGGACCATCAGAAGCAATTCGCTTTTAGCTAGCAAGGTCAACAGTATACCTTCACTGTGCTGCCCCAGGGGTATATCAACTCTCCGGCCCTGTGTCACAACATAGTCTGAAAGGATCTGAATCATCTTGCCCTTGTACAGGGTATAACACTGGTCTACTATATTGATGACTTTATGCTAATTGGGCTCAGTTCTGAACCTTATGCAAGAAAAAGGCACAACGCCTAGTAGACTTATTTGAATTTTGGGGGCAGCATATTCCTCACTTGGGTGTGTTATCATGACCAATTTACCGAGTAACTCAAAAAGCCACTACTTTTGAGTGGAGCCCGGAAGAGGAGAAGGCTCTGCAGCAGGTCCAGGCTGCGGTTCAGGCTGCTCTGCCACTTGGGTCATACGACCCAGCAGGCCCCATGGTGCTTGAGGGGTCCGTGGCAGACAGGGATGCTCTTTGGAGCCTCTGGCAGGCTCCCATAAATGAATCAGAGCAGAGACCCTTGGGATTTTGGAGCAAGGCACTGCCATCATCCGCAGACAACTCTCTCCCTTTGAGAAACAGCTTCTGGCCTGCTACTGGGCCTTAGTGGAAACTGAACATTTGACCATGGGACACCAGGTTATCATTAGACCTGAGCTGCCCATCATGAACTGGATGCTGCCTGACCCTTCAAGTCATAAAGTTGGACATGTGCAACAAGAGTCCATCATTAAATGGAAGTGGTATATATGTGACTGGGCCTGAGCAGGTCCAGAAGGCACAAGTAAATTGCATGAAAAAGTGGCTCAAATCCCCATGGTGCCTACTCCTGCTGTATTGCCCTTTGTGCCCCACGATGTTCCTATGGCTTCATGGGAGGATCCTATGATCAGCTGACAGAGAAAAAGAGCAGGGCCTGTTTTACAGATGGTTCTGCACGTTACGCAGGCACCACACGGAAGTGGACAGCTGCTGCACTGCAGCCCCTCTCTGGGAAATCCCTGAAGGACAGTGGTGAAGGAAAATCTTCACAATGGGCAGAACTTCGAGCAGTACATATGGTCGTGCATTTTGCTTGGAAGAACAAATGGCCAGATGTGCGAATATATACTGATTCGTGGGCTGTAGCAAATGGTCTGGCTCGCTGGTCCGGGACATGGAAGGAGCACAACTGGAAGATTGGTGAGAAAAGTATTTGGGGATGAGGTGTGTGGGCAGACGTCTCTATGTTTGCAGAAGATGTGAAGATATTTGTGTCCCATGTAAATATTCACCAAAAAGTAGTGTCAGCAGAAAAGGATTTTAATAATAAAGTGAACAGGATGATTCATTCTGTCGAAAGCAGCCAGCCTCCTTCCTCCTTCCTTCTTCCTCCTTCCTCCTTCCTCCTTCCTCAGCTACCCCAATGGGCCTGTGAACAGAGTGGCCATGGTGGCAGGGATGGAGGTTATGCATGGGCTCAACAACATGGACTTTCCATCACCAAGGCCGACCTAGCTACAGCCACTGCTGAATGCCCACTCTCCCAACTGCAGAGACCAACCCTGAGTCCCCAATATGGCACCATTCCTTGGGGTGACTAGCCTGCAATCTGGTGGCAGGTTGATTATATTGGGCCACTTCCACCAAGGAAAGGACTGAATTTTGTCCTTACCGGGATAGATACTTACCTGGGCTATGGATTTGCCTTTCCTGCATGTAATGTTTCTGCCAGAACTACCATCCATGGACTTACAGAATGCCTCATCCATTGTCATGGTATCCCACACAGCATTGCATCTGACCAGGGAACACCTTCCACAACTAAAGAAGTAGCAGTGGGCTAATGCCCATGGAATTCACTGATCTTACCATGTTCTCCATCATCCAGAAGCAGCTGGACTGATAGAATGATGAAATGGCCTCTGAAGACACAATTACTGTGCCAGGTAAGTGGTGATACCTTGCAGGGTTGGGGCAAGATTCTTCAGAAGGCTGTGTATGCTCTGAGTCAGTGACCAATATATAGTACTGTCTCTCCCATTGCCAGAATCCATGGGTCCAGGAATCAAGGGGTGGAGACAGGAATGGTACCACTCACCATCACCTCCCGTGACCCATTAGCGAAATTTCTGCTTCCTGTCCCCACAACCTTGTGCTCTGCTGGTCTAGAAGTCTTAGGTCCAGAAAGGGGAAGGCTTGTACCGGGAGGCAGGTATTCTCCAAAGAGGAACTCTGTTCTCCGCTGTGGGGAGGAATTTATCCTGTTTCTGTTTGTACTCAGTGCAGTTGTGCTATGTTAGGTGTAATTACTAACTTGGCTATTATACCTGGGAATTAAGTCTGGTTCTAGGAGATGTGTCTGGTTGTCAAATTGACTAGGGGGGGGATTGTGACCATTGGAGAGATTATGCCAACTAGAGGCAATCAGGAACCACACCTGGATTAGGGTTTGGGAACCACGCTTAGATTAGGCAATTGGGAACCAGCCTTAATTAGAGTGTGAGTGATTTGTGGGTCAGCGAATCAGGGAAGAACATCCATCTAGATTCGGAAGGCCAAACTAGGAACTCAAAAAGTGTAAAAGGAAAGAAGAAGAAAGATTGTTACAGCTTCTTCCCCTGGGAAAGCTCTCACCTTCATGATTGTCCGTGGACTCCGACTTGCCACACGCCACAGATTTGTCACAGATTCACTTCAGTCTTGACTTGCACCTCTCTATCCATCACCAATCTTCAGTAACTGAGAGTCAGTCTCCAGCCTTTGTCATTGTTCTTCAAACAACTGAGATTCACAGCAGACTCTCAGCAGCTGCCTGCAGTCCCCTATAGGAGTTCTACTTCTCGGCTGAGCAGCCATTGGACACTCCAATTCTTGCACGTGCAGGCCCCCATCTTGAACTATCTCTGTTCTCAGACTTGCAAGCCTTCCAAATAGATCCTTTTTGTTATAATTTCTGTAAATTCTGCCTTTTGTAAGAACCCAAACTAACACAGATGGTTACTCTGTCCTTAGAACATGGACCAGGGGAGCTGGAAAAACTGAGTATTTGGCTCTGATGTTGTTGAGGAAGTAGAGTATGGCCCCCATCAGTAACATAAGCCTGGAGTTCCTCTAGGTGGATGGAGGCCAACAATGCCAGCAGAGTAGGTTCCAGGGAACTTCACTGGTCCTGAGAAGACCCTAGGTGCCTTCCCCTGAAAGGTGGGGCAAGGGCCAGGCAGAGATCACTTCCCTTAGGACACCCCTGCTTTAAATGCACCAGCTGCTTACACAGAAAGCAAGGTACCTTTTCTCCTAATGGCTCCGCATCCTTGAAGGACACCCCTCACACCGTTTCCTAGTATCTGGTCCTTTCTGTGTTCTGTCATTTGATCCCAGTTGTAAACAAAACAAAACAAAACTCTTGACTCTCTCAAAAGTTTCTTATTCTAGAGAAAGCATCTCTTCCAGCATCTTTTGGAGTTTTTCCAAATAACTGGGGTGAATTGGGAGATAAAGTTGTCTCTAAGGGGGACCTCTCCAGCAATTGTGGTGGGTTCGACAGTGGTATAGTCAGTGCCTCTGTAAGTCATCAGAGGAAAACAGATGGAGACTCTTGAACCTCTTGGTTCCATAATTGAGAGACAGCTATGGACTGATTCACTGCCTTCATTATGCAATAGATGAAATGGCTTCTCATCCATTCGCCTCTTGGGGTTGAATGATCCCATTGGGGACCATGAGGAGGACAGGCTTGGGGACCCAGAGGCACATGTTCATTTTCTCTATGGTCAGCATCACATTTGGTAGTGTAATAGAGCTGCCCACTTGGACTACAGTGTCCAGCACTTGCTGCCATTCATGAAAGTTTGGAGTCTCTGAGAGGATGAAGCAGACGACCTCCAGGCGAGGTCATACATACACACCCAGATGCCTTAGTCTGTCTGTGTGGTTCCTCTGTGAAGTTACACAATTCTTGCTTGACCTCAGTGAACTCTCTCAAAGTAGAGGAAACTGCTACTCTTCCCTGAAAGTTAGGTGCTGGGCAGAGAGGACCAAGGAGGCTGGGGAGAGCACTGGGTCAATGCAGGTACTGCATACAAGGTACATGTGGAGGAGGAAGTGTCAGGACTGCAGGCTGAAGAGGAGGATAGAGCAAGGTAGGTGTGGGGACCCTGGGGCAGTCTGAGGGCTCATGGGACTTCCCCTTGCCCTCAGGGATTGTCCCTGCCTCTGGAGCATCATGGGAGCAAGGGGCCTGTCAGCATGGCTGCTGACATTACACAACCCATTCAACATTTTCAGGTTCAAAACAATGTACCTAAGCCACCTGAACAGACCTAACTGGAGAATTGTCTTAAAATTAAGGGGGCTTCCTGTGGTCCAGCTCTTCACCCCTCAAGGGCTACTCTGGCCGGGGTGCAGGTGCAAAAGAAGATGAGGGCCTTTTTCTTCAGTCTGAGGATCCAATTCATTCCATTGTTTTTGTTTTGTCTTGTTCATGAGACAGGATCTCACTCTATAGAACAGGCTGGTCCTGAATTCCCTATGTAAGGGAGGCTGGGCTCAAATCCATGGCAATCCTCCTGCCTCAGGCTCCTCAGTTCTGAGATTACAGGCATGTGACACTATGCCCAGCCTATGTGGTGATGGTGAATTGAACTCAGGGCCTTGCGCTTGCTAGACCAGTGCTTTATCTGCTGACCTATGCCCTCAGCCCGCCTCTTCAATGTTTTAACAGGCAAGCAAAGGCCATTGGGATGGGATCCAGGACTGGGACCCTCCCATCTAAAAGAGAGACAATGAGCATCCCCACCTCCTAAATACTCTGTTTCTAATACAAGTGTGTTCCCCTGTCATTAAGTCTCACAGTCCCAGGAAGTCTGGGAACCCAGATGCCAGTGGCTTCACACATTCCTGTGATTGGGAGCAACCTTTCCTCATCTGTGCATGGGTGGAGAGGGTTGAAATAGAGGGGTACTCGGTCCCAATATGTGGTCCCCAAAGCCCTTGTGATAACCTTTGTATCTTTCCTTGTTCAAGTTGTGAACAGCATTTAACTGCCATTTTAGTTCGTGGAGGAAAGGATCCGAAATCTTTCTTGAAGCTTCTGCTTGTAGGTAGGGGATGTGGGGAAGTGGGATCCTGGTGGGCTGGTCTGTGGAGGATGAGCTATTTGAAAAGAAGCCAAGGCAAGTGTAGAACCAGTGGTTTCGCCCCGGGGTCCATTTGGTGAAAGAGTAAAAGATCTTTCATCTTTCTTCCAGAGAAGGGAGATGACAGAAAGGGTGACAGTACAGGCGACAGGAAGGGCAGGATTTTGGCAAGGCAGCCAAATATTTCGAGAAGAGAATGGTCTTGTTGTGTAAAGTCTCCTCTTGTAACTTAAGGAAAAAATCCTTCCAGTGGGTTTGGGGACCCAGTCTACACCCACCCACCCAGGCTCTCTAGGTATCTCTTGGCAATATAAACCCGTTATAAACCTGTGATCAGGAGCCTGGAGACAGAGCTCCACTTGCACTGTTCAGCCATTTGTGAAGCCGACACCGGATGTTAGTGGCCCTGTCCTAGCCTATTGCCCATTTGTGGGACCCAGCTACAGAAATTCACCCGTGCTGAGCATGGTCAGAAGGCTTCCCAGGTGATAGAGTAGTGGGGAATGGGCCCGACAGCCACATCTCCTACATCTGCCAGCTGTTTTGGCTGAGTTTACTGACCTTGTCCGTGGTTCTCTGTGTCCCAGATGAGCCCCCATGTTACTGGTGGTGTTGCTGGTCCTTAGTAGTCTGAGTTCACAGGCTCTTGACTCAGGAACAAACAGAAGTCCAAGGAAGATCAAAGGGAGTGGAGGTTTATTTATACAGTGAGAAGAAACAGAGAATGTGCCTGAGGAGAACTCGAGGTGGAGTCGTCACCGCGAGTCCCACCTGCATTGGAGACCTGGGCTCTTTATAAGCCTTTCATCTGCTCACCTGTGTGACAGCCTCAGTTCCGTGGCTTCGCTTCTTGGAGCCAGTGGGCTGGAAGTACGCAGGACTTGCTTGCTTGCTGAATGTAGGTTAAGGGAAGCTGTGGGTGGCTACATGGTGGCTACTTACCTTTGGTTGTCCCCCAGAGGGGCTGGGACCTTAACTCCATGTTTGTCTCCAGGCCACTGGGATACCCTGTCCTGGTCCTGCCTATCTACACTACCCACTCTCCTATCTATGAACCTTTGAATAGAAGCCAGTATTCCTTTAGGTCAGTTATGAGACTTGCCATCCTGGGGAGGCAGCACTAGCATCACACCTCCACCTGAAACAGCTGTAGGAACACAGACCTTCAGCCCTTCTGCACTGCCCACCCCCCCCCCCCCTTTAAAGATAAGGTCTTGCTCTGTACCCAAGCTGGTCCTGAACTCACTGTAACCCAGGTTGGCCTTGAGCTCACAGCAATCCTCCTGCCTCAGGCTCCGAGTGTTGGGATAATAGGCATCTGCCACCACGCCTACAGGGATTCTGTGGTGCTGGGACATCAAAGCCAGGGCCTTGTGCTTGCTAGGCAAGCACTCCAACACTGAAACATACCCCAGCTCCTGCGCTCCTTAAGAATATAAACCTTTAACATGGTATGGAGGCGCACACCTGCAATCCCAGCACTAGGGAGGCTGAGACAGGAGGATTGCTGAGTGTTTGAGGCCACTCTGGGTTCCATAGTGAGTTGAGGATCATCCTTGACTGCAGGGTGAGACACTGTTTCCAAAATAATAATAATAATAATAATAAGGAATAAAAGTCTGAGATAGGCAGATGAGGTAGGATCGAAGAGACACAGGTAGAAAGGACAAGAGAAATCATAACTTAAAATTGGTACTTTTTTGGTAGTACTGAGGATCGGTTTTTAATTTTTTTTTTTATTTTAAGACAGAGCCTCACTGAGCCATTAGTTTGAGCCCACGCTGGGCTCAAACTTGCAATCCTCCTGACTCAGCCTGCGCTGCCATGCCTAGATTAGAAATTGTATTTTTAAGAAGACTAAAACTTGAGATATGATGAAGTTCATCCATATCTCACTCCTCAGGCTTCTTCACACTGTTTTTCTTAGTTGAGACCCTGTTGTAAAACAGTATAATACAAAACCATTATTTGCAGAATATAAGCTGAAGCATTTCAGGGTGAAATGTTAAGATATTGACAACTTACTTGAAATCCAAAAAGGGAAAATAAAATGTAAAAAACATTGATTGTCAAATTTAGATGATAAATGTAATAGAACAATTATACTATTTTGTCTTAATCTAAACGTTTGACAATTTTCCACCACAATTAGAGGTCACTTGTCTTGCCTGCCATCTTATAATTGACCACATGGAGGCAGCAGAGTGTCACGTTAGGTGTAGACTCAGGCTTTGAAGAGGAGCTGCGGCGGGAGGGTGGGCAACCATCCCATCTATCATCTATCTATCATCTCTCTGTATCATCTCTCTATTTTTTCATTTATTTCTTTATTGAGACAGGATCTCCCTCTGCAGCCCAGGCTGGTTCCGAACTCACTTATGTAGCCCATGCTGGCCTCAGACTCAGGCAAGCCTCCTGCCTCAGCCTCCCAGGCCTGGTTTATGTCGTGCTGGGCGATCAAGCTCAGGGCCTTGCACTTGCGAGGTAAGTGCTTTAACCGCTGCACTGTTTCTCCGGCCCCTCACAGCCTTTCTTTTAGCTGATGTTTGATGAGCTGTGGTCACATGCAGGGGCTTGAGTGATGGACCTACCTGGAGACAGAGTGTGAAATTCATCGCATCTCTCTATTTTGTGGCAACATGTATATTTTTTTAAAAAATATTGTTTTCTGTCTTTTTTTTGAGACAAGGTTTCACCCGGTAGTCCAGGCTGGTTCTGAACTCACTGCGTATCACAGGCAATCCTCCTGCGTCAACCTCCTGAGTGCTGGGATTACACATGTGGGCCACTACAGCCAGTTCATGATGTGCTGGGGACTCACCTCAGGGCCCATGCTTCTTAGGTAAGCACTCTGACTTTTGAGTTACCCCCAGACCCGCACGTGTAGGGAAGGGCAGTCAGTTGTGGGCTCTGTCCTCCTGGGTCTGGGCAGACACTGACTTCTGGTTCTGACAGCACTGGATGGAGACCTTGGCTGGGCATGCTGGAAAGAAGAAAATTAATGGGAATTGGAGGAAGCTGGCCACTCGTGCTGGGCGAGGAGCCTCCACGCACGGGGTTTACCATGTATCAACTGTGTGGTCTTGGGTGGGAAAGGTCCACCTTTCTGAACCTGAACGTGGTAGAACCTGACTTCTTTCTGTGGAGAAGAATGAAGTGGTCTACATAGAGTGCTTTAACGGGAGCCGGCATGGAGTGTGGCACACAAATGCGTTCGCTGCCTAACGTGTCCATTCGGCACCCTGTGACAGAAGCAGGCTGTTAACTGTCCAACTTACACAAAGGTCCACTGGGACAAATGCTTGCATCTTTGAGAGGGGAATACTGGACCTAAGGTTTGCTTGAAAGGCAAGATTATATTTATAGCAGCCACATTTATTGAATGTTTTCTGGGCTCCAGCCACAGTCCCAAAAGCAAGCTTTCAAGGCAGCGACACTACACCTGCTATTGACTGACACTGAGGACTGAACTCAGGGCCTTTGCACTGAGCTACATCTCCAGCCATTTTAGTTATTTACGACAGGATCGCACTAAATTCCCAGGCTGGGCAGGAGATTTTAGCCTCCAGCCTCAGCCCCTGGTAGTGCTGGGATTATAGGCCTATACCTTTAGAGATGAGGAAATTGAGAGGTCAAGGAACTCGGCTGAGGTCTTTCTGCAGAAAGAAGGCCGGGACTTAATCCCATGCAGCCTGGCCTTGGAATCCTCATGTGTGTCCAGAAGGTACTGAACTCCTTTCTGGAAATGGGGAAAGCATTTACCTAGAGGCAAAGGGGTGTCATCCTGCTGTTTGTGGAAGTCTGCAGACCGGGAGAAAGGGGCAGGAATGTCTTGAGTGCTGGCTGTGAGTGAGTTTCTCAAGGACGCCCCCTGGAGGATGAGGCTGTTGAGACGGCCTCTTTGGGGCTGGCCTGCTCAGCCTTACTGCTTCCACACTAGAGCCCATCTTGTCATTTGGGGGGAAGGATAGATACCCCTCTGCAGCTCTCAACCTTGGGGTCAGGTGAGGCCCACCCCAACCGCTGGATTAAGAACAGGCAAGACACTAGACCAGGTCAGCACAGTAAGACTAGCCCTCTGTTCAGCGATTGGTTCCTGGTGAGCAGGTGACTCAAGCAAGGTAAGCCAGTTGGAGACAGTCTGGGGACTTCTACTCACCCTTGGGAAACAGGTACACTTTTTTCCCTTGGGCCACTTTTGCCACCACTTGGGCGGTGTCAGCCTTGGGACACTGGCAATGTGGAGGGCAGGGCAGAGGTGGACACCCTCAGTCTTGCTGCCATTTGTGGGGACATTCTGAGGCCAGCCTGCCAGAATCTACCCCATTCTGGACTTGCCACTCACGGGGCTTTGCCATTGTAGCTGGCTGAATCCTACTCAAGGCATTTCTCAAACAACAGCCTTAGAGCCAAGAGGGCTAAGTGATTGGTTAAGGGCTTCTTCCCAGCAGTGGCAGGAGCAAGTTCGGATTCAGCTGGGGGAGCCGATGAGCAACTGGACAGTCGTGTTTCATGCTCGACAGGGTCTGCACACCGCCAGGGAAGAGGGGTCTGTATTTGCGGGCGACGATGGGTCTCCGATGGGGAGGGTTCCGGTCAGCCCCTGGGGGTGAGCTGAGGTGTGTGTGGAGGACTGGACGGAAGGAGCAAGCACGCTGGACGTCCAGAAGCAAAACGGGGCGGGAGGGCCGGGGTCAGGGCCTATAAGCAACTGTAACTCTAGTAGTAATCCTTCCTCCCTCTCCATCAGACCTTAGGCAGAAAAAGGCGGGTCCCTAGCCCGGGGTCCGCAGCTAGCCTGCATCAGGGCCACTGCTGTACCTCGGTTCTCTGTCTCCCCCAGGCCGCCCTTGGCACCGGGCAGCTGTGGTCCAGAGCAGGGCGCCTGACCTCCCGGACGCCAGGGGCGGGCCTGGTTGAAGGTCCTGCTCCCCAGCACGGTGCGCCTTGAGGGAGGGCACTTGTTTTTGTGGCAGGTTGTTGGAGGACAGCTTTGAAATGGCAACTGCAGTGGGGGTGGGCGGGGGAGTGGAGCTGCGCCTCCTGTCAATCAGCAGCAGCGTGAGAGCCTGGTAGGAGCGCGTGATGGGAGGGGCGGGGCTTCGCTTGCCACTCACCTCCTGTTCTCGGTTCATCTGTTCTGGTGTCTTGGTCCTTTCGCGCCCACGGGCTGGTGCTGGTCTGTGGCCCAGGGGCCGGGGATCCCTGGCCTAGAAGCCACAATAAACAGAATCAAGAATGCCCCTAGTACAGCCTTCCAGTGGAATCTGCGGTGGGGCTCAGGGGGCTGAGACGGGAGGATTGAACAGGCAAGTCCAGCCGGTGCAAGTTAGCGAGAACTTGTCTCAAAATGAAAAAGTAAATAAGGGGCCGGCCATGTCGCTCAGTATGAAAGGCTCTGGGTTCAATCTCCAGCACTCTAAACAACCAACCACTGCGCCGCCCCCCCTCCCGGGACAGAAGGGCCCACACGCCCACTCGCCCTCCCCTCCGCCTCCTCACCGCGCCGCTCTCCCTCCTGGGCACCTCACGCCAGACCCTTTCCTACTCACAGCTGCTGCCCCCACCATCCCTCCAGCCCCGCCTTCCCCTTCACGGGCCCCTGCCGGGCTCCCTCTCTCAGAGAGGCCCCCCAACTCTCAGCCTAGGGCAGGCACCAGCGTCCTCCCTCGCCTCGATGCTCTCAGGAGTTCTGCCGCTTTTGTTTGACCTCCACATTTGACCCTTTGACATTCCACTGCGTCTTGCCCTGCTCTGTACATGGCTGATCCCCAGAGCCACAGAGGGGCAGGGCGGGCGCACAGTGGGACTCGGGGGTACTTTATTTGAGGGCTCCCATCGCTCCCAGAAACAGCACTGGCCCCTCGTTGTGTACAGAGTCATTTCCTGGGAATGCTTACTGAGTGCCTACTGTGTGCTAAGTGCCAAAATACCAGCTGGAGGGAGCATGGGCACCGTAGACAAGACCTCGGGCTTCCTTCCATTACAGACTGGGGCAGAAATAACACATAAATAAACAAAAATTCTTCTCAGAGAGGAGGAGGTACTGGGGATGGAGCCTGGGCCTTCACACTGAGCTACATCCACAGCCCTTTTTTTTTTTTTTTTTTTAATTTTGATTTGAAGCAAGGTCTCACCAAGTTGCTAAGTTGCCCAAGCTGGGTTTGAGCTCCTGATCCTCCTGGCTCAGTCTCTCAGAGTGCTGGAATGACAGTCCTGCACTGTTGGGCCCAAATTTAAAATAAATTCTTGGGGCTGGGGTGTAGCCCAGCAGTTAAAGCGCTTGCCTGGTGAGTGCAAGGCTCTGGGTTTGACTCCCAGTGCCTCCTCTTAGACAGTGTGGTTGGAGAAGGCCCCTGGGAAGCAATGACACTTGAACAGACACTGCAAGACAGAAATGGAGGCCAGCACGGAGCCCAGGAAAGAGCATTCCAGGCCAAGTCCCAGGAGAGGCAGGTTCTGGGATGGTGTTGGCGTGTGGAGAGTGACGGGGGACAATGAGATAAGGGGGAATTGATAGGAGCCGGGTCCCATCAGGCCTGGCGGGCCACAGGGGTGGTTCAGAGACACAACTCCAGGCTCCTGGGTAGCTGGGCAGGTGGCAGCTGAGAGTGGAGGGCTCTGCTCATACCTGAGGCCTGGACTCAGTTCAGGCTCAGAATCGGATCCCAGGCTGGGCTCTCTGAGGGCCACTCTGCTTTCTCCTAGTACACTTCTCCCCATTAAATAAACTTCTGCAGTCTTCTTGGTGATCCGTGCCATTCCTCCATCCTCCTACCACTAAATGCCCACCTGTGCAGCTCCTAAGCAGGCCCCTGCAGCCACACACACCGCAGCACCAGAGGCACGGGTAAACTTCACTGCTTCGGGTCAGAGTAGCTGCCAGCGGCATGCTCCTGGAAGGGCCTGCTCTCTTCCTGCCCACACACCCCCAGTATGAAATCTCACCTGTGTCAGGCAGGGTTGGCCCTCAGCCACAGCCTGGGAGGACAGCCAGGAGAACCCTGAGTCATCTGTCTCTTTCTCTGGGGGCCATATGAGCAGTGGTCACACCACCTTGGCTCCTCAGGGCTGGGCACTGTTCTCCTAGGCAGGTATCTTAGGTGAAAGGCTCCGGGCAAAACACTGTTACATGCTATTCTCTGTTCCAGATTCCACTCAGGGCCCCATCTGGCTTGAGGAGAAAAAGGCAAAGACAAGCTTCCAAGTGACGCTGTCCAGGTGTGGACCTCAGCACTGTGACACCTCCACAGAGAATCCTGAGGCAATCTGCCTAATTTCTCTGGGATATTTATGCACAGGTGAAGTCATAGCCTCACACCTGAGGCGATGTTGCAGGGTGATGGAGATGACTGGTAGCCATTGGCATTTGATGTGGCAGGACTTAGGAGAACGTGAGCACTGCAGTAAGTACTCAAAACATGTTGGCTACAGTCCTGTCCTTGGACTCAGCCTGGAATCCTCCTTCTCAGGCGGCCTCCATCTCTGTCTTCCACGGTCTTCCAGTGTCTGTTCCAGGGTCATTGCTTCCCGGGGGCCCTCTCCCACCACACTGTCTACGATGAGGAGCTGGGTAGGGCTCAAGCCCAAAGCCTTGCATTCACTTTGCCCTTTTCCTTTGTCCTTTTACTTGCCATGAAAATCCCGAACAGACATAAAAACAAGAAACAAAAAACTCCGGAAACTGATGCTGCGCATGTGAGCATTCTAGTGCACACTACAAGCACAGCACCTCAGGAAGCTGAGGCAGGAAAATCACAAGTAGCCTTGTGACTTAGCCAGAGCTTGTCTCAAAAAACAAAACAAAACACAAAAGACTGGGAATGCAGCTCAGCATGAAGGTCCTGGAGTCATCCCCAGTACCACACCAAAGCAAAGCAAACCAAAGCAAAATCAAACACAAACAAGCAAATCAAATCAGACTCACTTGAGTTACACCAGGTAGGGAGGTTGAGCATAGGGCCTTCCAGGGAGACCTCAGCCCTTGGGTCAGTGCCACAGGGAGTCTTTGACTCCCTGGTGTCTTAGTTACTTTTCATTGCTATGACTCAGTACCTGTCACCCACAAATCTAGTTAGGGGTGGAAAGATTTATTTTAGCTCACAGTTTCAGAAAGTCACACACAGTCCATTCAGGGGCGGCCAGCAGCAATGGAAGTACATGGCAGAGACAGGGGTGGAGGCAGCTTCTCATGACATCACAGACAGGAAGGCAAGTCAAGGAAAGTTGAGTCTATAGTCCTCCAAGGAAGGCAGGAAGCAGCTTATATATCCTTCCAGGTCTCAGCCCACTGATCAGCCCTTCCTGGATCCAGGTGTAGAAGGTGCAGTAAACGCCCACTACCTGCCGATAATCCAATATACATACATGCCTATAATCCACCCCTCCAGACTAGGCCCCAGTCTACCAACAGCACATGGTTCCATAGACAATCTATAACATTCAAATACATGAGACATTTGGGGGTCATTCCAGATCCAAACCACAATACTGGGGACTGGGCAGCTCTGCTGCAGGTGCCTGTGCTCCTCCTCCTCCTCCTTCCCCGCCATCTTCCTCGCTGTGCTCACAGCACCAGGCCATTGCAGCCTTACCCTCCACACTCTCCGTAGGCTCCCGGAGGCTTGTCGATGCCTAGTCAACCCAGCTGTCCCCACTTCTCGCCCCTCTGCCTTTCCTCTTCTGCTCCTCCTGCTCACTAGCCTTCTCAGCTTGTTACGTCCTGGTTAAACTTCATAAGATCTGGGTCTGGTAACACAGGCCTATAATCCCACCACTCGGGGAGGCTAAGGCAGGAGGATCACAAGTTTGGGCCCAGCCTGGGTAACTTAGTGGCTGAGCAAGGTCCTGTCTCAATATTAAAAAATAAATAAATAAATAAAAATAAGCTGTGGATGTAGCCAGAGTGAATGTCCTGGGCTCGACCCCCAGTACCACAAGGAAGTTAAAAATAAATAAATACAACCTTACACAAAACTCCATCTATCTCTTGGCCCAGTTCACAAAGGCCAAGAGAACTTGACAGCAGGTGCGTCCGGGGTCAGGGTAACATGATTCCTAACATGGCCCCCAAGCCCGGGGAGGTCGGACCCTTCTGAAGCACAGCAGGTGTGGCAATGGACAGAAGATAGATGCCCCGTCCCCAGGGTGCTTCTGTAGCCTCTGTCTAATGTACCCAGGAGCCCTCGGAGCCAGAAGAGACAGAAGGTCAAGTCAGCTTCCCCAAGCGCCTCGTGTCACAGATGAGGACCGGTGCCTGGCTAGGGAGGGCTTTCCCTGGATCTAGCAGCCAATGACCGCTGACCTCCCAACTCCAGCTGCTTCATACAGCTCATGTGACCCGGCCACTTGCCAGGGGCCAGCAGAGCATTTAGGTGAGACTGGTGGGCAGAAGCAGCCAGGCATGAACACAGCAGCATTTGCTGAGCACTGAGCAGCCTGGCATGCTTCATGGTTGGTCTTTTCCGGACTCCGGGCTGCCCTGGCAAGAAGAACCACTTGATGGGCCTGCTCCTGGGGAAGGGGAGGCTCCCGGAGGCTTGTCGATGCCTCATCAACCCAGCTGGCCAGTCAGCCCTGAGAGCCATGCCCCAGCTGCCCACACCCAGAGCCTTGAAGACCGGGCACCCACTCTCTGCCCTCAGCAGTCTGTGTGGAGTGTGGGAGGGAGTGGGAGATGAGGGCTGGGTGGGGGGAAACGGGTGGACCCCAGGAGAGCCAGCGGCCTGTTCTCTCCCTCTCCCTGGTCCTGCACTTGAGGTAGCTCCTGGGTCCTCTGACCCTCAGCTTCTCCATCGGGAACTTGGTCATGACACCTAGTACACAGCCATGTGCTCTTGAGAGAATTGGTACAGAAAAATGAGAGAACAGAAAGTATCCTCACAATAGTAAAGACCACTGTGGCACTCCTACAAAAGGTCAATATCGCTTCTCAGCGTAAGGGTGTGCAAGGAATGGATAAATGGCAGAGCTGTTTATATCGGTATCTGGGAGAACCTGGGACCAATTGGACCCCTCCTGTGGTTGCCATGGTAACCCAACATCCAGACAGCCCTGCACATGGAGACCCCAGAATTCTGACAGGACCTGTGAGGGCAAAGCCCAGAAGGTGGTTCCTAAACTTTCTCATGGGGCAGGATGCAAAGGGACAAATCCGGGCTCTGGAACAGCAACAACTACATCTTTCTTCTCCTTCTTCTTCTTCTTCTTCTCTTCCTCCTCCTCCTCCTTCTTCATCTTCCTCCTCCTCCTTCTTCTTCCTCTTTATCTTCTTTTATTTTTTGAGACAGGATCTTGCTCTCTAGTCCAGGCTGGTCTTGAACTCATAACAATCCTCCCGCCTCAGCCTCCCAAGTGCTGGGGTTACAGGGCTTCTGTGATGCTGGGGAATCAAACCCAAGCCCTTGCCTTGCTAGGAAGGCTCCTTAGCCACTGAGCCACGGCTCAGCCTCGACTTCAGCCTCTTGAGCACGCATTTCTTTGGATATAAAATGGAGATGCTGACAGAACCTACCGTTGCGAGTGGTCATAAGGATTCCATAAGATGAGGAATTACAGTACATGCCTCAAAGACACTCACTTTGACATTGGTAAGTGTGCCTAGAGCCCCACGCAAGTGCATACTTCCCAAGTGTTTGTGCAAAAGTTTTCCTAGTGGTAGTCACTATTGCATGACCTGCCATTCCAAAACCAAATGACCAAAAATACCATTTATTATTTCCCATGGAGCTACAGAAAGACAACAGCTCTCACCATGTCCTATGGCAAACTAGGTCTAGGTGGGTTTGGCACGGCCCCTCAGAGCATGCTGGCTTAGATGCACTCATCTCTCTCAGTTCCTTGGATGTTTTATGGATACACCTGTGGCTCAATTTTTTTTTTTAATTGAAACCAGAGCTTTTGCACTGAGCTACATCGGCAGCCCTTTTCATTTTTAATTTTGAGATAGGGGCTCGCTAAGTTACCCCAGCTGGGCTTGAACTTGCGATCCTCCTGCCTTAGTGTCCCAGTAGTGAGGCTTACTTATGGCTCGATTCTGACTTTTCTTCTCCTGATACTGGAGAGACACAGCAGAGAAACGTCCACAGCCACAGAACACCTTTCCCTAAGGCTCAGGACAGTGGCTCCTGTGGGACGGCACTCAGGGCCTCCCATCCTGCCAGGCTGGAGTCAAACCTGGGATTCCTTTATAAACAAAACCCTCCTGAAAGGATGTGCCCAGCAAGTGAATGATCCTGTGCCGGGCTAACATTTGCCCTTTGTGCTTCTGAGGGCTCGAGACCCTGCTACATGAATCACTGCATCACCACTGACTTCAGACTGCTGGCGTGATTCTTTTGTGTGTGATTAGACTGTAAGTACCTTGGAGGTTTGAGGGTGAAAATGGAGTCCCAGCCACCTGTGCCCCACAAGCTAATGTGGGCAAAGTACATAAAAAGATGCTTCCTGGTGTGTGGGTGTGTGTGTGTGTGTGTGTGTGTGTGTACGCACGTGCGCGTGCTTGTGTGGAGTCTCATTCTGTAGTTCAGCCTGGTTCTGGACTCACATGTAGCCCAGATTGGCCTTGAACTCATAGCAATCCACCTGCCTCAGCTTCCTGAGTGATGGGATTACAGTCATGTGCCATGTGCCTGGCTGATTTTTATGTAGTGCTCGGGAATCCAACCCAGGGCCTTGCACATAACAGGCAAGCATTTTAACTGCTGAGCTATGCACCCCATCTGCTTGTTGAGTGAAGGAAAGGCTTCTAACTTGGGGTCTCCAGAGTGTGCTGTAGGTACAAACACGTAACTAGATATAGGAAACATGCAAAACCTAGGCTCTTAGGGGGTTTCCTAGCAGAAGAGTCTGAATTTAGTTGGAGGCCACCACTGGGGGCTGACCTCACGGTTGGGATGTCAGAGCACACAGGCTGGCAGACCGGGGCTCTTCAGAAAGGCCAGGCCCCAGGATCCTCCTCGATACGAAGCCAGCCACCTCATCGTGAGACCTGCCTCGGGTCCTGTGACCGGAGCATGCGCAGGGAGCACGGGAGGGTGCACTGGGGAATACTGTGGCTTTGGAAACTGCCACAGCTTGGCTTGGGTCTGGAGTGGCCCCCAGAGCCTCGTACATGCCGATGGAGCAGGTAACTATGGGCATAGTTCTTCTGTTGGGAGGTGGGGCCTAGCTGGAAGGGGCAGATGCTTGGGGTTTGACCTGAAAAGACTGTTGTCAACTTGTTGAGCCTAGGGGGCACCCAGGGTAAAGCTTTTGGGTGTGTGTTGTTGACTTGTGGGCCAGGAAGGGAGGGAGGGGCACATACCCTGGCCACCAGCCTGTGGTAATTAAAGGGAAGAAGAAGAAACATTGTTGTGGCTTCCACCATCTTGTGCCTGCTTCACTTGGCTTTTGTCTGCAACGGGGTGAGCAGCTCCCCAGTTTCTGCCATGTGCTTCTATCATTGCTGGCTGCCCATAAACCTACTGTGTGAGGCTATCTGAAACTGTGAGCTAAATAACATTTTCCTCCTTGAATTGTGGATGTCGGCTATGTTGTCCTAGCAACAGTAAGTAACTATGCCGGAGGCAGAAAGGCCAGATTCGGATACTGGCTCCTCCACATCCCAGGCCAACCTTGGCAGGTCACTTCACCACTCTGAATGAACACTCCTTCCGTCAGCTGCTCATGGAGTCCAGTGATGATACTGACCTTTAGTGGCTGTTTCGAGGATTCCAGGAGAAAATGCACGTAAAAGTTTAATTTAGTGCCAAGGACAGAAATGAGTGTACAATAAGCAGTGCACACACACACACACACACACACACACACACACACACACACACACACACACACGTGTGTACAACAGAAAAACAAGCCCCTGGGGCTGTATTCTGTGTTTAGACAACAGGTCCTAACATGTCGTATGTACCTTCACATTAGAAATCAACACCCTGTGATCTCTGGAAATGTGTTCTAAGTCTTTGGAAATCTTTTTTTTTTTTTTTTTTTGAAGACAATGGCCTTGCCTTTGTTTTGATGTTTCCGGTTCCTACTTTCCCAGAAGTCCTAGTTGCCGTTACCTTGCTTAGTGGCAGCAGTGCTCCTCCTTGTAACCTTGGCCTTCACCTTGTAGGGTTTGAGCTCGAAGACATTTCCGAGGGGATTTCTGGGGAATCCTGCAGACAGTGGACAGTGTGGACCAGAGAGTAGGAACACCCTGGGACCTCTCCACCCCCACATGCCATCTTGCCCTTCCAAAAACAAACCAAGGCATATTTGAGAAAAGTTAAGCTGTTTTATTTCACAGGATAGCTCCACGTCAAACCATCAGGCACCATCAGAATACGCAACAGAGGGTCCACTCAAACACTCTACGGGTCGGGCATTTGGTTGCAAGGTAGAGAAACAATACCCAGAAGAGGGCAACAATGATCACCACGCGGGGACAGGCAACCAGCAATTTCCTAGGGTGGTTTCGGTTTATTTTTCCTGTCACAATTTGGGGAGTAAGGAAATCAACGTAAGAGAGACCAGCCACTCTGAAGCAATCAGAACCCATCTTACTGCCAAGCCATGTAAACAGTCACAGTGCCAGGAATGTGGGCCTGAGCGGAAGCTCCAGCCAGGATCGACTTCTGTCTGAGTAAGGAAAGGGACACCCTGGTTGTTTGTACAGGCTCAAGGAACGGCTTTGTTATTTGCCTGGGATGGTTCACATAGAAAGGAGGTGCCAGCTAGGGGTCGCGGTGGCCGTTTGGCTGGTCTCCAAGGATGGGACAGCCAGGACACTGCAGGTCCAGCTCAGAGAGGCCCAGGAGGCCTCGGGCCTGGCAGCATGACCCTTCTCTCAGCTCCCCTGGGCAGCGGGGAACAAGTGGGGAACTCTCTACATGGCTGCTCAGAAGATAGAAGGCCCCAGAGAACCGGGGAAGCTGAAAGGAAAAGCCAGCATTAGCTCTGCACAGCAGATAATTAGCTAAAGCAACACCCGGCTTACCCTGGCTGCCTTCCCTTCCCCTCCCTGCATAGCAGGACCACCACCACCGCGGTGGACCAGCCAGGCTCTTTTCTGTTTCTCAGGAGAATGAGACAGTTGCCCTAGTGTAGAACCATCTGGGTGTATGAAAAGGGAGAAATAGAAAGACAGGAGGGAAGAACCGCTGAGTTAGTCCTGTGGTCCTGGTGGCTGGGCACATGTGCGGCACATACGGCCAGGTCCCACGAAGTCCTCCGCACCTGGGCCTCCTGAAAGAAGGCAACACACCCACCAAGGCACTCCAAGGATGCCGGCAGAGCGGGAAGCCATACACAGGCCATCCCCACGCCGGCCCCCTTTTGTGGACCAAAAACCAGTTTTAAGTGTTTATAAGGCAGATCTCCGAACTGCTGGTTCCAGCCAGGAGCCAAGGAACGGCTCACTTCCCTGCGTCTTGTCCCACTGTGACTTCTTCACTGAATAGAAACATTCTGTCCCTTGGGAATCCATTTCTCTCCCAGCGGTGCCTGGCCTGGTGACTTCAGAGAAACCACTCCCAAGGGGAATTCCCAAGCCCACAATCCCCTCCAACCACACGCTCTGCCCAGTTCTAAAGGCGCTTCAAGGTGAGGAGTCGTAGCACTGAAAACAAGGAAAGGCAAGAATTGTTCATAGAACCCCACAGCTCAGAGCAGCGCTTTAGAGGAAACAGGGGGAGGGAGGGAGGGAGAGCGGAGGCGGAAGCACGGCTTGTCCTCAATTTTATCCCAGAACGGTCTTTAGTGGCAGCTGAACCATGAGGCCCAGGAAACTAGACCAGGAATTAATTGTCTTTGGTCAGTTTTAAATGAATATTTTGCTGGCTCATTCCTAAAAAAAGACTCAATGTCCGCTATACATAAAGACAAAAGGCTCGGCTGAGGAATAAGTTCAAGGTTATGAAAGAAATCATTCCATGAAGCCAAAAAAAACCCCAAAAAACAAAATGCCCGTTATTAACTAACCAATCAATACAGCTTTCAGTAATGGTGATGAACAGGTAGGCGAACACCACTTGCCTTGTACAACTGGTTATATCGAAGACGACTAACTAAATTACTACGCTCCCCATACTCACTGTGCAGCTAGGGTCCTGGTACTTGGTTTTTACATTGATCTATCTACGAGGTGCAGAGATTTGGTAAGTGGCATTGCTATAATTCAACTGTAGCCTTTAAAAAATGAGTTTCACATTTGAACAGTTACTTTCCAGCATTGAAGCAAATAACAGCAATATAGAATGAACTGATACAGGCAAAGGTCCGGAGGAAAGCGCCAGCACCCGCATGGGCTCAAGGGAGGGCTGGCCAGGACGTGCAGGGCGGTGTACGGGTGGGGAAAGCCTCTTCCTGTTCCGGGTCAGGGCTCAGACTAGGGCTGGATGAGTGAGGGGGCGTGCACTTAGGTGGTCACCCGTGATGGGAACTCAGCAGAGGAATAGGAGCTTCAGGGAACAGCTAAGGCTCTGCCCTCCAGTAATTCTGGGGATGGTGGAGCTACGTTAACAGTGAGAGAACACAGAACTGTGGACACAGCCCAGCTGGCCTTAGGGAGAGCAGATTCACCTACTCAATATTTTGTTTCTCATCGGGATTCATGGCTGGAAATGTTGCATTCTGCCTGGGAGGTGACTAGATATAAAGTCTGGGATGATCTCTGGGTGGAACTAGGAAGACTTGTGTCCCGAGGGAGAAACATGGCATCTTGGCACAGGACTTGTCAAGGCTGCCTCTCAGTCTCCTCACAGGGTGGACAAGTCCTAGCACACTCACCTCACTCTTTCAACTGGAAAATGGGAATGTCTTTCTGGCTCAAAGCAGAGGGACTTTCAGATCCAGGGGCTAGGAGAAAAGGGTTGATGGCTCCAGGCAAAGCAGGGAGTCAGTTTGTCCTTGGCCTGTCCCCGCAGTCTTGTTGTGTACCTTAACTGAGTCCTCGCATGCCAGGTGGGCTTAGCACCAGCCCACAGACAGACCAGAACGGCTCCCCACTCACCCCACGCCCAGGTGTCACGGACCACTGGGTCTCTCCCTCGGGTCTGTTTACCTGTAACGGAGGACCAGAGGAGAGGGCAAACCTTAATCCAAAGAGGACACACAGTCACCAGCAGGGATGCCCAGGCGCACAGAGGTTTTCAGAGGAAGGTCTGGATGGCTTGGGTTCCAGAGGGCTCAGCTTCCTAATGGTAATGACAAGAGCGAGCGCGGAGGGCCACTGCTTCCAGTTTACCTCGCTTACCCACTTTCACAGATCTTCGTCTGCCTAGTCTCAAGGGGCAGAAGAGCAAGGCTCAAGGAGGTGCAGCCACATGCCCAAAGTCCCACAGCTCCTAAGGAAAGGGGCCGCACTCAAAAACTCGGGACGTTGAACTCTGTACCTTGGAGACCTCAAGTGGGGGAAGGAAACAAAGCTTGGAGCCAGGAGAAGGGACACCAGCTTGGCACAGCCACACGGGGCAGCAGAGAGGCCCCTGGGAGCAGGATGAATCTGTGACCCATCATCCAGAAACACCCCATCTATAGGTTTCCCAGAGAGGTGGAAAGCAGGCAACGTGGAAGCAGACAAGGTGCCCCGAGGCCTTCCTCCAGCCGCAGGGCACACGGCATAGTCGGTACACCGGTACACCGGAGACTCCAACACACAGTCCCTATGGCTGTGCTTCGTCTACGCCAAGCGCTCGCCCTGAGGGAGTGGATGACGGGAAAGGGAGGCAGACAGGAGGTGACTGCAGCCGGGGGGGACCTCCTGCCCAGCCACTGCCAGGGCCGCACGGGTGTGGCCTCTGCTCTGTGCTGGGGACCTAAGGCCCTGCTCAAAGCACTCATGAGGTCAGGGTCTAAAGGGCAACGATGGGACTTGGCACCTCCTGGCCTGTTTAGCTCCACATCTGACACAGTATAATTAGTAGAATGAAGAAAATAAAAATTAAATATTCTGAAGATGATATAAGTTAAACCTCTATAATTACCACATATTTATTCCTATAGCATTTCTAGGATTTAAAGGATTCCACACCACGTTTTTTCTTTTTTTTCTATCTTTCTTTCTTTCTTTCTTTCTTTCTTTCTTTCTTTCTTTCTTTTTTTTTTCCCCAACCACATGTTAAGACTGTGCTGTGATGGGCTAGGCATCTCACTGTCCCTGCTCTGCCTACAAACATGAGAGCGCTGTGGTCAGGACTCTCCCCGTGCCTTATGGGGACAGTGGGCCTCGGGGTGGAAGGGCAGGGTCTCTAGGGGAGACGGAGGGTTTCCTACGATGGGCTCGCCACCTTTAAGAACAGCCTTCTTGTGGTGCCATCTACCCACCCTTCCTGGAGGGGTAGACTGTTCTGGAAGGCCACAGCTTCTGGAGACAGCGGGAAACTGGTTTTGTTTTTCTGCAGGTTAGTGGTCTATTGCTTCATTCGCAGCTACTGTGGGGCCTCTAAGTCCTCCCAGAAAAGTCCCTGCAAGTCCCACCAAATACCTCAGTGGGAGATGTTTGGTGGCATGGGTCTGAGGTAAATCTAAGTTTCATAAAAAGAAAAAGGAGTTACTATATACATTTAGCATGTGTGTATGTCCAGATCTAGTATATGTATAGAGATGCATAAATATATATATTAACACACACACCTACAGACACGTACATACGTATATATGTGTATATATGCCCAGATACATATATACATACACATACACATGGATGCAGAGAACGTGTTGGGAGATCAATCTCCCAGCAACATCACGTGGAGGGCCACTAGGCATGTGCCTCCACCTCGCCGGAGGCTGCACTGGGACTGCTCTTGCCCAGCACCCCTCGGGGGTCTGTGCACTCAGGAGAGGTCTATCTCATGGCTGATGCCCGGGCCTCTGCTCTCTGCTGCCGCACATTTTTCCGGCTCACCTGGGCTCTGCCCTCCGAGGCCAGGATTGCTAGGAAGCAAGTGGAAGCCCCTGAGGCAACCCGGGGCCACGGCGTGCCACAGTGGGCGAGTGCGGCTCCTCCAGCAGGTCACATGGTGCCCGACTTGTCCGTGGTGCTGTTGGGGAACATCTTCTCTGTGGGTGTCACAGCCGGGCTGCCCACACCCGAGCTGCTGCTGCTGCTGGACCGGTGCTGGACCACGGGCCGCACAGGCCGCATGGGGGGAGGGCGCAGCTGGGCACCAGCCAGGCGGGCCGACAGGGCTGGCTTGAAGGTGGTCATCATCTCGGTGGAAGAGCTGCTGCTGCGGCGCATGGCAGCGTCAGGGTCGCGGATGACAATGGTGTGCAGGGGGCTGGCGGGCTCTGAGCTGATGGGGCCTGGCGGGTTCTTCAGGGGCTCCAGGGTGTCCAGCACCACATCAGGTGCTTGCTTGACCGTGTTCTGCCTCTCAAGTTCCCGCAACTCGTGCAGAGCAGTGCTCATGGTCTTCTCGATGTCCTGGGGACAGAGAGGGCCCTGATCAGCTGTCCGTAGGCCTGAGGTGTTGAGCCTCCAGCCAGCTTGCGGGAAGGTTTTCCCAGGATAACAGTGGCCCAGGTGGAGACTAAATCCCCAGAGTGTCTTAGACCAAATGGCAGAATCTTTTTTCCTCTTTTTCCTGGTGGTACTAGGGACTGACCTTGGGCCCTGACCCCATCCTAGGCAAGTGCTTCACACTGAGTTACACACCCAGTCCCCCCGCCCCCACACACACACCCTTTTTGAGACAGGATCTCACACCATTGCTAAGTTGCTCAAGCTGGGCTCAACCTTGCCATCTTCCTATCCTACCCTCTTAAACAGCTGGGACTGTAGGCATATGCTGCTGTAGCCAGCTCAAATGGAGAACCATTGTGGGTATCCCTTGCACCAGGTCCTCATGGGAGGTCAACCTCCTGAGGGCAGGCCAGCTACTAGGCAGGCGGGCAGATTCTGCAGAGGAGCTCCAGTTCTGATCAGCTGCCTCCTTGCAACATGCTCCCAAGCAAGTTACTTTACCTCTGTGAGCCTCAGAAGCTTCGTCTGTAAGTTACAGATCAGTGGAATACTGACCTCAGAGAGTTGATGAGTGGAGGGCATGGTATGATCCCTGCAAAGGGCTCAGCATGACACCCGGCATACAGTGACACTCAAAAATAACAGTGGCTAACCACAGTAGCAATAATCCTAACCCCGGGCACCTATCCAGTCCCTGCCCACTATTACTCATGTAATCCTCACACGTATAGTGCAGGGACAACCGTTATACTCATTTCACACATGAGGAAAATCAAGACCAGACTGGCCAAGTAACTTGACCACAGTGTTACACAGCCAGCTAGTAGCATAGGCCAGTCTGAACCTGGATGGTCTGGCTCCAGAGCACCTGCCCCTCACCTATCTTCCCTCCTTGCTTTTTCTTGCTTTCAGTACTAAGGATGGAACCCAGGGCCTTTGCAGTGAACTACATCTCAAGCCTTTTTTTTTTTTTCTTCACTTTTCAGTTTGAGACTGACCTTCCTAAGTTATCCAGGCTACTCTGCTGCTTCTACCTCTAGGATGCTGGCATTACAGGTACGCACTACCATTCCTGACTGTCATTTGTCTTAGGTAACTTGTCATTATACAAAGTGTATATGTATCGAAACCTCATATTGTACCCTATACTACTGGACAGTTAGGTGTGAACTGTAGAAATTTTTAAAAAAAGTTTGTTGATAGATAATCTGCAACAATGTCTGGGAGAGGATAGAGATGCTACCTTCTTCTCTGTATTATGATCGAAACTTCATTTGGTTAAAAAATGGAAATACTGAAAAGGTACAAAAATCCTCATCTGCCTGTGTCATCCCTGGGGACACTGAAATATTTGTGAGTGTGTCAGGGTGAGAGCACTTAGAGTGACAGACTGAGAGAGGGCAGGTCTGAGCTGACCCAGGGCTGTATCCCACAGGACAGTTTCCCAAACATCCACCCCCAGCCAAAGGTAGCTGGAACGCAGGGGGCTGCGGACAGGCAAAAGGCCACGGCAGGTCTCTCACCCTCCCCTACGCTCTGTGTGTGCATCAGCAATGGATAAGAGAACACAACTGATGGAGCTGTGGACTGCCAGACAGAGACCTGCAACTTCGTGGGGCCCAGGAACCCCAGGCTCAATGGGTGTGGTTGTTACAGGGGCACCTCCACACCCAGGAGGTTTGAGAGGGTCGCTGGGGCTTTTGTCCAAAGGTATCAGGAGTCTCTGTAGGGACACACCCCGACTTCCATGAGGTGCCTATACTTTTTGTCCTCAGTCTTCTGCAGGCTTCAATCCAGTGTCAGCTGAACTGTTGCATTTCAATAAACAAAGTGGAAATGTTGTCCCGCCACCTCCATCCCACCACCACTCTACCCTGCAGAGTGGGAGCTGGAAAGACAGCAAGCTCAGAGACAGACGCGTGGAAGGGTTAGGCCGGAGCCCAGCATTAGTCACAGCCGAGGCACGCACCTGGGGGGCCGGGGGAGGACAGGCAGGAGGCACGCCCTTCCCACCTCTCCTCGGAGGAGAGCTTTCCGCTTTCGACGACTGACCCTGCTGCCCATTCCCCTACAGCCTCTCTAGCTGGCTTTCTAATCCATATCCTGCAGTACATCCTGGGGCCAGGGAGTGTGGGTTCCTGCTCTGTAGGCTGCAAAATCCAGAGCTCTGGTGCACGTGCGGTTTCCGTCGACTATATTTCCTACTCCCTGTGAAAGGGGGGCTTCAGAGAGCGTGCAGATGTCCTCACACCCTGGGGCCAGGCAGCAGCACTACTAGTGTTCTCTCGGCTGGGGTGGTGACGTCTCTGAGAACAAAGGTCCAAGCAGCCTGGGACGTGATGTGTGCCCTGATCTCATTGCTGCAGGTCCCAACGCACACCAACACACGTCGAGGTTCTTAAAATGTCTGGATAAGCTCTTTACCTCTGTAGGATCAGACTACTCCAAACCTAGCTAAAGACTGAACACACCTTCTGACCCCAACTCAACAGCCCACACAGCTAGCCTGCAGTGAGGTCCACCTTATAAGCAGTGCCCTTTGTTCTTTACAAACAGGGCTCTGGGCCCCAGGTGGCCCACCACTCCTGACCACCAGGGCTTCCCAAATGGGAGGTCTTTAGGTGAGGCAGTATGTTAGGCAGGGTGACATTTCTTGAGAGGACAGCCTCTTAGGTCACAGGACCAGGCTGCCTGCCTCCGTGTGGCCTTGTGCCCATCTCAGGGACTCTGTGGGCATGGGCACAGGGACAGAATTCCTATGTGCTGGGTGTGCTATATCTGTGCTGGTATTTCCTTGGGACCAGCCTTGGACTCTTCCAAGAACAAAGCTTGCAACTTTTTTCTGTCCCCTTCAGAATAGGGATTCAAGAACCACTCTCCCTGGCAGAATTCCCACTGCCCATGAGGTTCTGGTGACCTGAGTAGTATCTTGTCTAAGTTTTTGTTTTGGTTTGGGTTTTGTGGTATGAAGAATCAACCCCAAGTCTTTGCTTGTGCTGATCAACTACATCCCAGGCTTGGTTCTTGTCCTCCTTCGGTAGCACTAGGGATTGAACCCAGAACGTGTGCATGAAGCAACACCCCTAGCCCTGCATTTATTTATTTATTTTTATTTTGAGACAGCAACTCGTTAAGTTGCTATGTTTGTCAGGCTGGATTTGAACTTTCCACCGCTTCCTTAGCCTCCCAGAGTGCCAGGATTACAGGCCTGGGTGCCACAACTGACACTGGTATCTCCCAAGAGGAAGCTAACCCTGGGAAGAGGCACATAATGGACCCCTTCGCTAAGCCGCCAAAAGACAAAAAAGAATCTCCAGGAAATACGACAGACAAACTTTCACAACGTCTGTGAGGCCAGCTGGGCAAACAATTTAGACAAGTCACAATTCTATACATTTAGCAAATGTAAAAATCATCCAGATTTCTTATCCACACTGAAAAAATAAAATGAAAACAAAACAGAACTCTTTGGAAGCGCCCAAATCATTCTCCCTTTGAGCTCTGGCACTCTCTGGGTCTCAGGTCATACCCTCGAGGGCGGGCGGCGGGTGGTGGGAGGGGGGGCGGCTCTCCTTTTGCCAGGGTGCCACTCCCACACTCCAGGCTCTCAAAATATCGAGCACAGTTCTTAAAGACAGCGGCACAGCTGCCTTTCCACAGCACTGCAGTGGCCGCTCCTTCTCCTCAGGCTGATGGTTGTGGCAGCTCCTCAGTGTACTTCAGTGCCTAATACGGTGACTGTCACATAACAGATTCTCAAACAGTACTTGTCAATAAATACATAAGGGTTGGCCTGGTGGCACAGGCCTATAATCCCAGCAAGCTCTCTGGGAGGCTGAGGCAGGAGGATTGCAAATTTGAGCCCAGCCTGGGAAACTTAGCAACTTAGTGAGACCCTGTCTCAAACCGAAAAATAAAAATGGGTTGGGGTATAGCTCAGTGAGAAGGCCTTGGGCTCCAACCCCAGTACCACACAAATAAACAAATAAAATGATGAATGAAGGATGGAAGGATGGATGGAATCTATTAGGCCACCTTGTGGAGAGACCTGCTCCTCTCCCTTTCTCATAACCAGCTATCCCCTCCCTGCCCCTGGGGTCTGGGGATTTTTCAGCCTTTACAGAAACCCTGGCAAGGGCTGTGTCCACCCCGCTTCCACCTGAGGGGGAGCCCAGCAAGGGGAGGGAAGCCAGCTCACCCTCTTATCTTCTGGCTTGGACTTGACCAAAGCTGTTGTGGCTCCCCTCCTGGCGAGTCCCACCCGCTGCCCCCCAGGGTGACTCAGCTGACCTAGCTGCTTTCCCTCTGGCCCTTACTTCTGCCAGGGCCTCGGCCTCCAGGGACTTGTGGTCCCCTAGGCTGCTGTGCCGGGTGGAGCCGCAGGTCGAGCGCACGGAGTGCCCCTCCGACAGCGCCTTCTTGTCAGGGTAGTTGATGCTGCCGGCGCTCCCAAACGTTGCCATCCTCCTCTTCTCGGGGCTCTCGATCCTCCCCCGGCTGAGGGGTATTTTGTGGGGGCTGCTGGGGCAGGCGGCAGCCCGGGGTGGTGTGTCTATGCTGGGGCCCAGGCCCCGGGGTGGACTGTGTGTGTCGCCCCCACTCCGGCGCCTGGGGATGGCCGCTCCGTCAGATCGTAACCGCACTCTGTAAAGGAGCCAGGGAGTGAGGACATGGGCGAGTCAACTCCGGTCAGCCCCAAGAAGGGTTAGCCAGCACCTGTGCCACGCCCTTACGCTCACCTGGGGGTATAGTAAGCCTCATTTGGTCAGACTGCACAGTCCCCCAGGGAAAGGACGCCCCATCTCAGGAGGAGGTGGACCTACACACTAGGGGTGCTAATTACAAAACCAAGCTTGCCCCGGGGAGGCTCTCAACCTGGCCACAACTTGGTGGCGCTCGGTAGGGGTCATGACACATTGGGAAGCAGTCTAGACATTCCCACGGTTCTGCTGGACTTCTGACTGGCCAGAGTACAAGGAGGCTTTACTGTGCTAGAGCCTCCAGCACCATGTAGGCACAGGACAGGCCCCTGGAGCTGCCCCTGTGCACTGCTGTGTCCACAGGACAGCTTGTGTCTGGAGGAAGTTTCTGGGTCTTGGAAAACTGGTCACTGGGGAGCAGACACTGCATCCCGGACTGCATGTTTCTGCACATGATTGCCTCTCCGGCCGCAAAGAGGCCTGTAAGTGGGACAGGGGTGTATGGCTCTGGGTCTGTGCCTGCCCTTCCTGGTTCTGGCCACTCTATACATCTGGCCAATGGGTGTAGTAACAACCCTTGCCCACCCCCGGTGGGGCTGAGTACACCTTGGAGAACAAATTTTGCTGTATGCCTACATAAGTCACCAGAGACACTGAGGCCCCGGTGAGGGGACAGGAACGAGGGGACAGAGGGCGTGTCCTAAATGAGTATGAGTCTGGAGCACGTTTGACAGTGAGCCAGCTCCAGGCCCTGTGCCCCAGCCAAGCTACGCAGGCCTGTGGGTGCCCAACAGGAGCAAAGCAGAGGAAGTAGAGAGGAAAAGGCACTGAGAAAGGAAGAGAAAGAAGAGGGATGAGAGAGGCAGGAGGGAAAGGAGCAGAGCTGGTCCTCCTGGAGGTGGGGGCCACGGCATGCTTAGCTCCCTACCCTGGCCTTCCGCGCCCCTACCTGCGCAGAGCCTCAGCTGAAACACGCTCATAGAGGTCACTGCCTTGGCTCTCTTGACCAAGTCTTACGCTTGTGGGCTCACTGTGTGTGTGTTTGTGTGTTTGTGTGTGTGTGTGTGTGTGTGTGTGTGTGGTACTGGGGATCAACTCAAGGCCCTCACACTGAACTACACCCCCAGACTTTTTTTATCTTTGATTGTGACACAGGGTCTCAAGAAGTCACTAAGTTACCAGGCTAGGCTGGAATTAGGATTTTCTTGCTTTAGCCTCCCAGCCCTGGGATAACAGGCCTGTGCCACTAGGCCTGGCAATTAGACCTGTTGAAAGCCCAATGCAGAGAAAGCAATGATAAACTATCCACTTTCTTTCTCTTCTTCACTGTATCCGTGGTTTTAACTACTTCATACTTTAAACTGTGCCTGTTCTCAGGATGTGTGGCAGCTCCTCACCAGGGAAAGGCCAGGTGGCAGAGCCTGGCCCACCCACACAAGGAGGGCGCTGGCAGAGGGGCTCCTGCCAAGGGAGTGGGTGAGCTGAGCGTCGTCATCCCCAGCCTGAGGAGGCAGGGGCTCTCCACTCAGGTGGTGCATCTCTGGAACCATGTGTGAGCTTTACATTTTTAAAATACTGCGGAGGCAGCCCACATTTCCAGGTCCTCCTTCTGAATAGCAGAAGCCTTACATCTCCCTCTTTCCCTTCCATACATTTTCCCAATAAAGTGCTCTCTTCACAAAAGTAAACACACAAATGAAATAAAAAATAAAATAAAATAGTGGGTACAGGACACTTGCTTGGCCCCTTCTGGCTTCTAGGAAAGGTGCTTTTCCTTCCTTCTGTCTTTCTGTTTCTTTTCTTTCTCTGATGGAGACCTGTTTGGCTTTCCTTTTAGCTTCTTGGCCAAGGGTTTTTCTTTTCTTTTTTGTTTGGCTCAATAAATTGTTGTTCGCACTATTTTCAGATTCAAAATAAAATTTAAAAACTCGGGGTAACAACTGAAGTTGGGCAGAAAGCTGGAGGGATGCAGGAGAGAGGGAGAAAAAGTATTTGCTAACCTCTCTCTCTCTCATTCATTAGAACTACACTAAATAAAGAGCACTGAATTCCCAGGACATACCTTGCCTCCTCCTCCTCCTCCACCTCTGCCTCCCGGCCTCCAAGCCTCCTACCCACCCGCATCCCACCCCTACCCGTGGGCGCCGTAGGGCACGGCCACAGCCTGCTTCTTCCTTTCCTGCCCCCATATCTCTCCCAATTCAGGCATAAACAGACCAGGCTAGAAAGAGAACAATGAACCCGGTGTCCTACCGGCCCATCACCCCCCCAAAGCCATAATCGGAGATGTGCTCAGTTGGGGACTGGAGGTCGTTCTTGGAGGATGCCTTGTCATCCAGCAGTGGTCCACTGCTGGCCTCACTGTCGGCCTTCTGGCTCAGGCTGTCGGAGAAGGCGTCATCCCTGGGAGAGGAAAAATAATTGGAGGACCCAGGACACACGGCTCCTAGTGTCACCTAAGGGGCAGAAGCAACCCTCGCCAAGGGCCAACAGTGCCTGTGCTGGGGCAAGCCACCACGATGCACATGCCCCGCCTTCCCTCCCCAGCAGGACCCCTTCTTCCACCACCCACCCGCACGCGCCCACCTTCCCCTCTCCCATTCCCTAGTTTGCCCTTCCTTCCCAAGACGGGCCCGGGCGAAGCCAGCCTACAAGCTGGACGTGTGCTGGGAGAACTAGGAAGTGGAGTCCACACACTACACACTGAGGGCTGGGTGTCCAGAGCTCCCTGTGGCTCCATGACCGTGTTGTAGGGCCAAGTAAGGGAGGGGGAGGTGGCTCACTTCCTCATCTTCATCCAGGGACTCCAGGGACTTGCCCTGCCCTACGGGACCTGGGTGCAGGCATGCTGCCGAGGGCCTGCGTTACAGCATTCCTCTTACTAGCTGCCCAGCTTGGGCCTTCATCTCTCTCAGGAAAACACAGGCCTTTTGGACCCCGCTACAAGGTTTAGCCTGGTGGCTGTTTCCATGATAAATCAGTCCCCCTGAGCCTGTCCGGAGCTTCTGGGGACGTGTGTACAGGGGGAGGCACTGGTGCTCAAGGGGATGAAGGAGGAGGCAGCTGACAGGAAGGAGGAGATAGCCCAGGGCTGGGCTTTTGGGATGGGTGGCTTTTTTTTTGAACTCATAGAAATACAAAAATGGCACCTTGTTATCTAAAAACAAGAGCATTTTGTTTGTGTCCATCTCTTGAGGGAGCCACACGAAGGGTAGAGAGTGGTGGGGAGTCAAGAGGGGTGGGCTAGTCACCAGCTACGGGAAGGCCCCAGAAGGTGGCCAGATTTGGCAAGGTCTGCTAGACACTACAAACCACAGTGGGTGAGGAGGTTCTGGACGGTGTCTGATGGATCAGAATGGCTGGTCAGGACCACCACACACTGTCACTTTGGGCTCTGAAGGATGAGCAACTGGCATATTTGTTAAGAGGATTACCATTTAAGGGGAAGTCAGGTATAACCCATTCTTACAGACTATCAAGCACATAATATCAGGAAGGACAGAGTGCCGGCATGCAACCCAGCACTCCCCTTCCAGTGCTCACGGCCGGCATCACTAATCTATTCCTGCACTTTACACCGAAGGCTACAGCTTCCACTCACATGTCCTGCACCACTATGTACTGGTGAGGAATGAGTCCGTCCACACCGTTGTGCCGGCCCTCCCACCAGTCCTCTGAGGCGCGGTGGTACAGGAGCAGAGAGGCCCCCTTCCTGAAGGACAGCTCACGGGGGGACCGCCCCACGTAGTCGAACTTGGCGATGGCCTCAATCTGCTCCACTTCTGGAAGGAAAGCAAAGGGAAGAACATGCATGAAGTCAGAGGGGCCAGTCCAGGAGCCTCATGAGGAGGGCAGTGCTGGGGAGGACACGGAGCTGGGGCTCCAGGCTCAGATGCATTCCACTGCTGCGTGACCCAGGCAGACTGCCCAGCCTCTCAGCTTCCGGGGGCCACCCGGCTGGGTCCTTGTTCCCACTGCCCCTCCGGCTCTCAGGTTCTTCTCCTACATCTCAGCCTCATTCTCATTCTGTGTTCCAATGACCTTGTTCATCCACTTACCAAGTTGCTGGTGGGTTTTACACTTTTGAAGGGTCAAAAAGATAGTACACCTGCAAGATGTGATAAGCAATTTTTAAAGGGCCCCCAAATCCTCAGGCTACATTACAGACTGAATTGTCAGCAATTAAAATTTCTAAGTTGAAGCCACCCTGAGGGGTGATTGTATTTGGCAAACGGGCCTTCTCCTAGGTAACTAAGGGACTTCATGTGCTGGTAATTGTAGGGTAAGGCCTTACTCCAGTAGGACAGGCATCCTCAGAGGAACATGAAGAGACACCAACGATGCCTCTCTGCGTGTGCATGGAGAGGAAGGCCGTGTGGGACACAGGGCTTGAAGGGAAGAGGCCCTCCTCCGGGACTGACCCCGATGGGGTACCTTGAGCTTGGGCTCTCGGTTTTTAGAACTACGAGAAAATAAACTGCTGTTGCTAAGCTACCCAGCCCATGGTCTTTTGGTTAGGCAGCCCCAGCAGATGAATCCACGCACCACGACAGCACTTATGGGAGGGGTTACCATGTGGGCCATAGCTCAACCTATCTCTGTACCATTTTCTCTTCTCTGGTGAGAGACAGGCCTGAATGGCTTAGCCAAGTTGTCCCCAAGCTGTCTGACAGCAGGGACCAGTTTAGTTGAAGATCGTTCTTCCAAGGGTGGTGTGGGGCTCTTGTTGTGCAGCAGGCTGGTGGAGAGCAGCTTTGTAATGGCACATGGCATCAGGAGGTGGGGGAGTGCAGCTCTGTCTGTCCTGGTGGCCTGGTCCTTCCAAGGCTACCGACCTGTACTAGTCTGGGCCTGGGGAGTTGGAAGCCACAGAGTTAGACCAGGAGCACGTGGCTTTAGACCTTGGGGCACTCCTTCCGGCCCGTTCTGTCATCCCCTGCCATGTGACCCAGGCAAGTTAAACAACCCTATGCAACCTTATCTGTAAGGATGATTAGGCACAAAGGTGTGAAGCGCAGGGTGGACAGGCGACTGGGTTCAGCTGACAGCAGCTATCGTGAGTACAATTACAATTACTAATGGCTATAGCCTACGGGAGATACAGAGAAGAAACCTAAGCCACAGAGAGTATAAATGGTTAGTCTAAGACACACAGCTGGTGATGCCTGGGGAACAGACTGTCAGGGAAGCAGGGGAAGTGCGTCTACCATTTACTTGCTAAGAAGTACACTGTGTATAGGTATTAATGTATATATATTTTATTTTCATTTATTTATTTTTGAGACAGAGTCTCATTCTGTAGGTTGGTCTTGAACTCATTGTGGAGATCAGGCTGGCCTTGAACTCATGGTAATCCTCCTGCCTCAGCTCCTGAGTGCTGGGATCATAGGCATGCATCACCACACCTGACTTTGAACATACAATTTATTTTTTCTCTTTTATTAATATGCATATATGTGATACATAATTTTTACATGAAACTTGAGTATTTTGTGCACATATACATTATGTCAGACTTACAAACCCTTCCTCTCTCCCTTTTTGGCCCTCCCATATCCTTCTCCTCCCCTCTAATGCCACTAATCCCCCTCATTTAGCTCTATGAAATGACTGTATTCTGGATTTCTCATATTAGAGAAACCATTCCATGTTTAACCTTCAACAAATGGTGCTGGAAAATTGGACATCCACATGCAGAGGAATAAATGTAGACACACACCTGTCACCGTGCACCAAAATCAAATCAAAGTGGATCAAAGACATAGATTTTAACATCAAAAAACTGAACTTTGAGCTTCCAGTCAAGAAGCTCATTGTCCTGCACATTGTCTCATTGACCCACTTAAAAAGTCAAGAATTTAGTTACAAAAAGTGTGTTCAGTGTAGCTAGGAAAGAGAGGAGCATCCCAACAACTGAAAGGAAGTCAGGAGAAGGTCAGAAATTCTGAAGGAACATCAAAAGAAGAGGGAAAAAAATATCCCAGCAGCCCAGGAAGCCACCACACTTCAGCTGCAAACAGCTGGAGCTGTAGGCAGCTGGAGACAGAGGAAAGCTTGCAAGGGCCCGGGACATCTGACGGAGCTGGGAGAGGACAGAGCATCCCAACAAGGGACAGGAGGATGCGGGAGGGTCAGAAATCCTGAAGTCACATCAGAAGAGGAGGAAAAGAGCTGCTGACTTGGTGTGGCCCGGAGCTGCTGGCATCCACAGACCACAGACAGAGGAAGGTCCGGAGCCAGAACCTCAGGCTGAGTTAAGCACAGATCCGGAGAAGTGGGAATTGTCGGCAGCTGGCGGCCCCAGTCTCCAAAAGATGAACCCACAGGTAATGCATACTATAAATACAATGTGTGCTCCCCCTAGAAATGGCTTCCAGGAGCCCAGATCAGAAGCAGCTCTAGGAAGCCGTAACAGGCAATAAGGTAAGCAGGGGTCATTTAAAAAGGAGAAAAGAAAGAAAAGCCCAAGACTGAACCCTTTAGAGTAAAAGAAAGCTCAGAAGAGCACATCAGGGCTTTGGGGGTCACCCTTAAAAAGTGCCTAGGAAGAAATTGGCACAAGAGGCAGAGAGGAGAAAAGGGGAGGAAAAAGGCTGCTAATGCCCTGAACGGCTCAGGGTAGTGGGCGCACCTCCAAGAGTGGAGATCCCACCATCAGGGAGGGAAGGCAGGACAGGCACGATAGTTTTGCTGAGGGTGGTGAACAAGACACCTCAAAAGAGGGACCAGGCCCTGCTTCTGCAGCATGCACTGGAGGCTTCCAGGTTGCCACTGCCCTGCATGCCAGAGGCATCTAGGACCAGGAAGTCCATCACCATGTCCATCCCGCGCCAGAGGCTTCCAGAGGCTTCCAGGGAATTCCATCACCCTGTCCGTCCCTTGAGCCAGAGGCTTCCAGAGGCATCTAGGACTAGGCCTTTGCCAAACTCTTTTTTTCCTGTGCACCAGAGACAGGCAGTCAGAGACAGCCAGAGACAGCGGAACCATGGGGAAGCATGGTAACATATCTCCTACAAAAAGACTTGACACCCAGAAAACGATAGCAGGACAATAACTTGCCCAGAAATACTTTGAATTAAAACAGGAAATGAAACAGATAATGCAAGAGATATGCCAGGGCATAGCTAAGCTAACAGCAAACACTGAAAAGCAATTAGAGGAGAACAAAGAAGATAATGAAGGCAATACAAGAAATTGGAGAAGAACAAGACAGAGATATAAAAAATTGAATACAGATATTCAAGAAGTGAAAAATACACAGGAAATAATAAGCAACCACTTCAAACATTTTCAGAATAGAATGTCAGACCTAGAAGATAAAATGATTGAGCTGCAATATACAGGCCATAAAGAACACAAAGTAAAAAAGGAAGAAAGCCAATCATTACAACAGCTGACAGATGATTCAAAAACAAAGAACCTCAGAATTACGGGAGTCCGGGAGAAGACTGAGGACAAAACAAAAGGCATAAAGGTCATGTTCAATGAAATCATGGAAGAAAATTTCCCAAATCTAAGAAAAGAAATGAACATGGGACTGCTACAGGCATTTAGGACACCAAACAACTTGGATCAGAAGAGATCCTCATCACTACACATCATAATTAAAACACTAGAAACCCAACACAAAGGGGAAACACCAAAAGCGGTAAGAGAAAAACAGAAGGTGACCTACAAAGATAAGCCCATCAGGATAACTGCAGACTTCTCAACCCAGACTCTAAGAGCCAGGAGATCATGGAGCAATGCCATCCAAGGACTAAGAGAACATAAATGCCAACCAAGACTGCTATATCCAGCAAAATTATCTTTAAATTAGAGGGAGAAATTAAAACTTTACATAATATAGAAAGCTTAAAGAAATTTGCAGCCACTAAGCCAGCATTGCAGAGAATACTTAAAGGAAACTTAAAAAGTGAAAGGGAGGCCAGTGACACCAGTGACCCCAGAGAAAAAGCGACAACAGCTAGAGGAGAATGAGCTGAGAAAAAAATAAAGCTATGTATGAAATTAGGGATGAATTGATAGGCAAAAGGATAAACCAAATCAGGCAAAATATTAATAATTAGTGAAATATGAGTAAACAATATATGTAAGTTAAAAAATATGAAATAACTAAGCATAGCTATCTACCTATTGCTTTAACTGTAGCATACTTATGTGATGCAGATTAAGTCCATTTAATGTAGCAAATTGATAAAGTCTTAATCTTTCCTAATGTACCAATTCACTTTTTTGATGTTGAGTGTGAGTTTGTCCTCTTTGGGAGAGACAGAAAGATAAGCGGCACCAAAGTAACTTGGAGGACAGGTAACATCTAAAGAGAAAATGTAATAAAAAATAGATTGGTATTTAAATCATTCGATACACTTCTAAAACAGTACCAAATGTTCTATGAAATCTGTGAAATCTTCCCACATCATTATTATTAGTAATAGTACAGCAGTGTACAAAACAGAATAATTACATGCAACATGGGGAATTGACACAAAAGCTTTTAAAAATCCATATGCATGAATATATGGATGGATAGACAGATAAAATTATAAACCAAATCTAGCAGAATGTTAGTAATCAGTGAAATGTGAGTAAATAAGTTATGAAAGTTAAAAAATTCTGATATAACTAAGTTTGTCTTCATATCTGTTACTTTACATATACTTATGTGATATAGATTAAAGTTCATTAAACGTAGCAATGTGATATAGTTTTAAGTTCATTTATTGTAGCAATTCATTTATTCAGTCTTTGATGTAAGTTTATCCTAAGAAAAATGATTGATGTTAAGATAACCTTGTGAATGTACAAACATGTACCTTCCAATATTCAGCTAAGGCATTTGAAATATAACTTTTCTTCTTCTTTCTAATATTTACCAGTCTTTTGAATTACATGCTTGTAGTTCTTTTCTTATGTGAACCGGTGGGTAGAGCCAGGTTTAAGAATATCAACAAAGATATAGCAATATATACAGAGAGAGAAAAAAAAGAACTTTTGGCAAATATCCCAATAAAGGGATCGGCTGGATTCAGAGAAGAGGCATCAATTTGACTACTGTGGCCCATTTGAGGACTAGGAAGCTGAGCTAAAGAGTGGTGATTTAAGTGAAATGATTCAGATGCAGAAGATTAAATATGTTAAGTACTGTATATTCTCTCTGACTTGGGAAACCCAGAACACAGGCGTTCTATAGAATCACATGATGTGATAGCCAGAGTTGGGGGGAAAGGATAGGGAGAATGTGGTAGGGTCAAAAATAGGAAGGGACTGTAAAGTTGATATGATATATATGTACACAAAATACTCAAGTTCATTGTAAAGATTATGTATTGCATATGTATATTAATAAAAATAGTGAGAAAAATTTTTCATAAACCAAACACTGAACCTTGTGGAAGACAAATTAGGCAAAAATCTAAAAGATATAGGGCTAGGCAAGGACTTTCTAAATAAGACACCCAATGCAAAAAAAAATTGCTCCAAGAATCAACAAATGGGATTGTATCAAATTAAATAGCAAAGGAAATTATCAACAGAGTGAAGAGAGAACTGATAGAATGGGAAAAATATTTTACTACTTATACCTCAGATAGGAGGCTAATAACTAGAAGATACAAGGGACTGAAGAAAAACAGGCTCTCAAATTCAAAGACCTGACTAACAAATGAATGGAAATGAATAAGCAGTTCCCAGATCATGAAGTTCAAATGGCCAGGAAATACATGAAAAGATGTTCAACATCCTTAGTCGTCAGAGAAATGCAAACCAAAACATCACAAAGATACAATCTAACCCCAGAGAGAATGGCGTATATCAAGAACTCAGATAGGAATCAGTGCTGGCGAGGATGTGGGGGAAAAGAAACTTCCCGCACTGCTGTTGGGAATGTAAATTGGTACAACTGCTATGGAAGGAAATATAGAAATTCCTCAAAGGGCTGAAAATTATTTAGCAATACCTGTTCTGGGAATCCTTCCTTTAGGATGAAAAGGAGCTAAAAACATCATATAACAGAGATACATGTACACCCATGTTCATAGCAACACAACTAACAATAGCTAAAATGTGGAAGACGCCAAATACCCATCAACAGACCAGATGATACAAAATTGTGTTATATGTACATTATACTATTAAACTATAAGGACAGATAGTTTTGAGGCTTTTGTGAGTAAATGGAGACAACTTGAGACCATCATGCTCGGTGAAGTATATATAAATTTTTTAAAAAGCACAAGTGCTGGAGGAATAGCACAGGGATTGAAGTGCTTGCCTAGCAAGCATAAGGCCCTGAGCTTGATTCCCCAATGCCACATAAGCTGGGAGTGGTGGTCCATATTTGTAATCCTAGCAATCAGGCAGCTGAGGCAGGATGATTGCTGCTAGCCTCGGCAACATAGTGATTTCAGGTGCAGCCAAGGCTACAGAATGAGAACTTGTCTCAACAACAACAGAAAAGTACAAAGAGACTCAAAAAGAATGTTTTATTTGTTTGTTTATGATGCTGGATATGGCACCCAGGGTCTTGCACATTCGAGAAAAGCACTAGACCAGAGCTGTATCTCCAGCCTTTTTTCCCAATCTTTTAAAATTAAATTAATTAACTTATTTATTTTTGCAGTCCTGGGAACTGAAGACAGGCCTTTCACTCAAGCTATTCTCCCAGCTGATATTTATTGTTCACTTGAGACAGGGCTGTCTCTAAGTGCTAAGCTGCCCAGGCTGGGCTCAAAGTTATAGTCCTCCTGCCTCAGGCTCCTAAAAGCTGGGATTATAGGCCTGCACCACCAGACCTGGACATTTTTTGCCCTTTTTAAAAATTGTTTTTTGCCAAGCTCTCACTCAGTTAGCCAGGCTGGGCTCAAACTTTTGATCCTGTGTCTCAGCTTTCCAAGTGGCTGGATTACAGGCATGTGCCACCAATCCAGGCTTAGTTTTATTTATTTATTTATTTATTTATTTATTTATTTATTTAAATAGAATAAAAGGTCTCAAAAGCAAGCCCTGCCCACTCTAGCCTGCAGACACCTTCCTGGTGCAGGGCCTCCTTAGGACCCTCTCTGCCTCATCTGCGGTGGGGGCGACCCTGTCCCCATGCACTCGTGTACCTGGCCACCACACAAGTAAGGACAGAACATCTGGCTTCCTCACTTGTGAGCTGTGAGACCTTGAGCAACTTAGTTCTTTCAAAGCCTCCGTTTCCTTATTTATTAAACGGAAGTGATAATAATCACGCCCACCTTCTAGGTAGGACTGAGGAAGCTGGTCTCTGAGAAGCCCTGGCAGCACAGCCTGGCCAGCTGGCTGAACCTGAGAGCGCTCGTGCATGTGCTGTTACCAAGGGTAAGTTACTGACACACGTCTAAGGGCCAAGGCGGCGCGGAGACTGAGAGCACAGGGAGGAAACCCTTTGTTCCCAACTCCTATCAGTCTCCACTATCACACACGAGGGCTGCCCCCGACCCACAAGCAATGGCTGGACAACACAGTGCCTGTGGCCCTGAGACACAAGGGGTGGGACATATCTAGTCTCAGCGACAGAGCCGGCCTTCAGAGAGTGGCCCCAGACAGGCCGTGGGCTCTCCCCAGCTGGCACCCTGACCAACATCCTTACATATTCTGATAGTGACGGGAAGAAGAGAGAAATCAACAGCACAGAGAAATGGCTCAGATGAACTCAGATCCTGAGTCACAGTTGCCTTCTCAGGACAAGTGAAAGAGCTCCAGTCCTGCTCTCTGTGACACCTCTCAGCTCCCTCGGCTGTATGTGGGAACTGCCGGGAAGCAGGCTGGAGAGTCTGAGGGCCCAGAGCCTGGCTCACACAGCTGTGTACTTTTTGGGGTGGCCCAGGACTCCCTGTGACCCAGGTCCTCCGCAAGTGCATAGGCTTGGGATGCCTGCAGAGCCCAAGGCAGCTCAGACCCACGCGCTGCCCTTGACCCCACACACCCGCTCCTCCAGCTGCTCCCACACATGGGCCAGGCACCACCACCCCAACTACCCTGGTCCAGACGTTTCTCCTAGCTAGCCTCATTGCCTCAACTCTGGCTCGAGAAGACCTGGTCTCCCCATAAGAGCTCCCCATAACGTAAACAAAACATTCTTCCAGGGCTGGAGGTGAGCCCAGGGCCTTCACACTAAGCTATATACCCAGCCCATTGTCATTTTTGATTTGGAGACGGGGTTTTGCTAAGTTGCCCTGCCTCAGCCTCTCAGGGTGCTGGAATTACAGGTCTGGGCCGCTGTGCTCAACTTGGAAGAATCTTTTAAAAATCATGAACTTGCTTACTCCAAATTCACAGAAGGCTTCGCATTGTCCCACAGCACACCCAGCACTCGCCAGACCCCGGAGGCCCCAGGCTGGGCTACCCCACCTGCCCCACTCACTCCTTTCTTTTTCTTTTCTTTTTTCTTTTTTTTTTTCTTTTCTTTTATTTTTCTTTTTGAGGCAGAGTCTTGCACTATCTCTGTCTAGTGAGTTCAAGTTCAGGCTTGACTTGAATTCACTATGTAGCCCAAGTTGGTCTCAAATTCATGGCAATCCTCCTGCCTCAGCCTCCCAAGTGCTAGATTGCAGGGATGTACTATTACACCTGGTTTATATGGTGCCGGGGAATTGAACCCAGGGCTTTGTGCTTGCTAGGCAAGTGCTTAAACCACTGAGCTATGCCCCTAGCCCCCTAAATGAATTTCAAAGTAAGTTGCAGACATGAGTACAGTTTACTCCTAAACAGTTCAGCACAAATATTCACAGAACCTTCTTAATATTTTAAAAATATTTGCCAAGCTTTTTCCTGCCACAGGGCCTTGGCGTTTATCATTGCTTCTACCTGGAATGCTTTTCTCCAAGACCTCTGCATTTAATCACATTCAACAAGAATTTATTAGCTGCTGTGTGGCATGTCCTAATTGCCTCAGGCCCATGCTCAAGGGCTACAGCCATCCCAACCACATCCAATCACCAGAGCCCAGCTTCAAAATCAATAACACCTTCTGATTTTCTTAAAGGCACTTATTAAAACCAGAAATTATACATATGCATGTTGCGTGTGGATGTGTGCGTGTGTGTACATGTATGTGTGTGTGTGTATGGGCAGGCAATTTTCCAGTTGTCTGCTGTCACTCTTCCTTCGTAAGCATGACAGGGCTTCGATCTATTTCCGGCGGCCTCCTGCACCTCGGCACAGCTAGTCCCTGGGGCACTTGGGCACTGAGCACACACTTGTCTGCATGAGCAAATTCAGCTGTGGCTCTGTGTTCTCTGTTCCACGACTACGGTCACGTCGAATCCTCACCACAACATCTGAGGCACCACCGTGCAGGTGAGGAAGCCACTGCTGACAGAAATTCACATCCAGAGCAGGTCACGGGAACAGAGGGAAAGCAGAGCTCTGAGTTCAGCTTCCCAGCATCAATAAGAGAGGTTTCTTAAAGCTTTTAAGAAAATGTTAAGTTTATTTCTGCCACAGGGCCTTTGTACCTAAATACTGCATACACTGATGTACACGTGGGGCTGTGTGCTTGGTACTCGGCTTGACTCCAGCCTGTGGGAAACCAGATAAGCCAGCTGGTTGCTCTGGGCAATGAGTACAGAGGTGGAGAGGACGGTCTTCAGTTGAAGCCGGGGACTATCCCAGTAGAGGTCGCAGCAAAGCGGTAGCAGAGAAGATGTCAGAGGCCACAGTGGTTCCGAGACTGACACCAAAGTCCTGGGTCTAGCCTCTCCCAGAGACAAGAACACATGGGGAAACGCTGCTTTTATCTAGAACCTGAAGGCTGCACGTGTTCTCGATTGCTACTTACTGTCCTTCAGGGCCACTACCTAACAGGAAGCTCCACCTGCCCCTCTAGCCTCCGGTGCCAGAGCACGCCTTTCTAATGCAGGAACCTTGCCTGCATAGGACAGGAGCCGGCTCTGACCCCGGTCCCTTCCCATCCCTAGCCTGACTCCGTCCCCAGAAGAAAGGACACTAACCTCATGGGTCCCGCACACGAGAGAGCAGTCAGGGGACAGGTCAGGACTGTCGGTGCGCCTTCTCGCGGGTTCTCCGGCACTCACTTCACTGGCCCCTCTCCTCCCTCTCACTCCTCTCCTCACTCACACCGATAGTCTTTCCTGGCCCAGCTGGTCCCAGCTTGTGCTAGGATTTAGCTTATTTCAAGAGGAAAAACACAGGATCAACTCCTGGTGCACTAGCATGAAGAGCCCCGGGACCAGCTCACCAGGAATTATCATAAAAACACAAAAAGGAAAGAAAACCCTCTAAAGCATAGGGCAAAGAGCAAATGAGAGGGGGAAAAAAACTACTCAAAAATTCTTCCCAATAGGCTGGAGCCAAGGTGCACATCAAGCATGCGGCATCATACATCCACGCATGTACCATGGAGACGGGCGCAAAGGGCCCGTGGCAGGAGCACACTCAGTGTGTCTTAACAGCAGTAAGGAACCTCTCTTAATGATGCCCGCTTACCTACCCCACCCCTCCTGGCTCAGAAAGGTGGCAGCCCCAACCCCAACGGCCGTAGCCTGGAACCCAGGCTTCTTCATCCTGCACCCTCCAGCCCCGGGCCTCCGTCCTGGAAGGACAGAAGCCCCATGTCCCCTCAATCCCTAACGTAACTGTTGCTCAGACTGAGCCTCAGGAGACAGCAGTGGAAAAGCAAAGGCTCCCCTCCTTCACCCAATCCGCATCATGAAGAGGAGGCAATACCCAAGTCCCAGTGCTGCTGGGGATGCTGCAGCCCTGGTCACCCTGCCCAGCTTGCACGGTAGCGATTCCACAGCAGGACAGACAAACTGAGAGGCTCCCAGCTGCTCCTGCCCATCCTACAGGGCTCAGCTCCCAAAGGAGGACCCCACTCAGAAGACTGCCATTGTCTCTGCTCCTAGCCCTTGGGCCCTGGCTCAGAGATTTGCCAGGGTAGAACTGCACACTATAGAACAGATAGCTCCTAACACTTCGTAAAGGATGTAACTTCAGCTGCAAGGGACCTTGGGGAAGTTCAAAATCTAAGGGCAATCTCAAGAATAGTGCGGGCTGTGATAAAGGGCAGCTGGGAGATGATGGTTCGTGGATTTAATGGAGATATGGCCTAAATTCAGGCCAGACAGTTTGCAGAAAAGCTGGAAGGAGGCCCGCACAAATCGAAACTAACACCAAGCACTGACTTCAGGAACCATCCCTTCAAAAGGAACAGAATTCAGTTGGATTGGTTCCTAGAACCACTTAGGTCCATGGCCCTGTTGAAAATAACAGAGCAATCAATCAATCATCTAGAAATAACTGGTGCTGGGAATGGGCAGGGAAAGAAGCACTACCAAATCCACACTCTCAGAGCAGCCAAAGTTAATCCAGTAGGGGAAGGGTGGACTTAACAAAAATGGTCCATCCAATTGCTCAACGAACAGGCTCTCAGAACAAGCATCCCCAAAAGGCAGCAATCAGAACCTATAGTGATTTTATCTAAAATGCTCAGTTTCCAACCAAAAAAACTGTAAGACATACAAAGAAACATAAAGTATGACTCATGCACTGGGGGGAAACAGCAAACAACAGAAACCACTGGTGAGACAACCACCTACTGAATATTGAAATTAACAACAACAATGACAAATCACTTAAAGTAGTTTCTATGAACATGTTAACAAAACTAGAGGAAACCATGATTAGAGAAGTCAAGAAAGATACGATGACAATGGTATTCAAATACAGCAGTAGTCAGTCCCCAATCCCCTCACCTTTTAGGTTTTTATTTATTTATTTATTTATTTATTTATTTATTTATTTTGAGACAAGGTCTTGCTCTATATTCCAAGCTGGTCCTAAACTCACTTTGTAGCCCAGGCTGGCCTTGAAATCCTGGCAATCTTCCTGCCTCAGCCTTCACTACTGGAATTATGGATGTTGTCACCACACCCAGCTTACGTGGTCCTGGAGAATCCCAGGTCCTTATGCTTGCTAGACTCTAACCACTGAGCTATCCTCCCAGACTCTCCGAAATTGTTGTTGTTGTTTGCTTGTTTTGTTTTGGAGACAGAGTCTCACTCTGTAGCCCAGGCTGGTCCTGAACTCGGGATGGAGCCCAGGCTGGCCCTGGACTCACGGCAATCCTCCTGTCTCAGGCTCTCAAGTGCTGGGCCTCACCATGCCCAGATTATGTGGTGCTGGGGAGTTGAACACAAGCACTTCGCGCTAACTGCTGAGCCATTCCTCCAGGTCCTCCCCCAACCTTTTTGACTCAGCAGACAAGTTTGGTCAAAGACCCTTATCCCAAGGACGGAGGAGTGAGCTCTGCCTCTTGTTGGGTCAATGGCAGCACTAGAACCTGACTGGAGGTTGCCTATAGGAGGAAGAGCTTTGTTCATCTGTCCTGGCAGCCTGGTCCCGCTAAGGCCACAGACTGGTACCAGTCTATGGCCTGGGGGTTGAGGTCCCTTGAAACAGACAATATTAATGAAGGGAAATGAATAAGAACATTTAAAAAACAAAATTATGACATTATAAAATATAACAATGGAAATGTAAAAAATAATTTACTAGAGGGGTACAACAGTAGATTTGAAGAGGCAGCAGAAAGAATTAGTGACCTTGAAGATGGATTGATAGGAACTATGGGTGTTGCTGAGCAGGAGAAAAGAACAAGGGGAAGCAAACATAGACGCAGAGACTATGCACTACGAGGTATACCAACATGTGTGGAACAAGGGGGCCAATGGAGGGAAAGGGGAGAAGCTGAGGTCATAATGGGTAAAAACTTTGCAAATTTACTTCACAACACAGCCATAACACTCAACACAACCAGAAAACTCAATATACTCCAAGTAAAATAAAAGCAAAGGGCCACAGACAAATCATTGCGAAAATGGTAGCAGTCACAGACAAGGACAAAATCTTGACAGCAGCAAGAGAAAAGCCATCAGTAAGACTGAGAGCAGATCTCTTGGTAGAAGTAATGGATGGCTGGGGGCTGGGAGGGTGGAATGCCACTTTCAAAGTGCCTGAAGAAAATAATTGTCAACCGAGAGTCCTACATTCAGAATAACTATTGATTTTTTTCAAAAGTTAAATGAAAGATCTTTCCAAGTTAAAACAAAACAAAACCAAAAGCAAAAAAAGAAAGAAAGAAAGAAAGAAAGAAAGAAAGAAAGAAAGAAAAAAAGAAAAGTTGCCACTAGCAAAGCCAACTTCCTAAAATTCTATGGTTTTTTTTTTTCAGGTAGAAAGCAAGTCACATCCTATGATAATTTAAATTGATATCCATGAAAACAAACAACACTGGTAAATGGGATACCTAATAATGAGGACATAGAATACCAAAATTTATAGAGTGCAGGTAAAGCTGTGCCTTGAGGGAAATTTATAGCTATAAAAAATCCAGGTACTAAAAGTGAATCTCAAAGTAATAACCTGCAAGTTTGCCTCACGGCACTAAAAAGAGAAGAGCAAACTAAACTTACAGCAAGCAGAAGGAAGTAAATAACGAAGATTCGAATAGGATCTACTGAAATAAAGAACAGGAATGTAAGAGAAAAAATTCAAAAGTGGGTCTTCAAAAAGATTGGTAAAAGTGACAACCTTTAGCTGTACAAACAAACAAAAAAAACCCAGAGAAGAATCAAATTATTAAAATCAGAAAAGAAAGAAGGACATTACTACTATTACTTTAGGAGAAAAAATGACAATAACAATATTGTAAACAATTCTGTGGCAACAGATTTATTTAATTTGTTAATTTACTTAGATAATTCAGATGAATGAGCAGAGTCCTACTGAGTCTAACTCAGGAATAAAAAATAAAAAATTTGAACAGATCTACAACAAGTGAAAAGACTGAATCAACCATCAAAAAATGACCCAGAAAGAAATGGCCAAGCAGCCATGTTGAGGACTGGGGCATAGCTCAGCTTTTAAAGCACTTACACAGCACATGCAAGGCCACATAAGCTGAGTGTGGTGGCCCATACCTGCAGTCCCAGCAAGCCAGACCCTGTCTCTAAATAAATAAATAAATGAAATGGCCAGGCCCAGATAGCTTCATTGCTGGATTTTACCAAACATGAAAAAAAAAAAAAAACACCAACAATTCACAAAATCTCCCAAAAAGTAGAAGAGAAAGGAATACGCCCAAACTCGTTTCATGAGGCAAGTATTAACCTGAAACCACACCTGGACAAAGAAGTCACAAGAAGAAAAGCGACCATCTCTCTTAGGAACGTGGACATAAAATTCCTCTACAAAATACCAGATAAATTATTATAAATACTCGCATATATTATTGGATACAATAATGTACAAAAAGGATTACGCTTCATTCCCAAGAGGAATATATTCCAAGAATACAAAGTTAACATTCAAAAAACACAATTCATTAATGCATCTTATTAGTAGAATAAAAAGCCAAAATTACTCATCACCTCAACAGTTGAAGAAAAAGCATTTGAAAAAATCTAATGCCTGTTCACTCAAGAAACTACAAACAGAAGGGAACCTCCTCAGCATGACAAATGCATCTACGGAAGGGTGGGGGATGGTAGTGGCCAAAGATAAGCACACAGATCAGCAGGGATGCACTCAAAGTCCCCATAGAAACCCACACACAGTCCACAGGATGTTTTATAAGGAAGCCAAGAGATTTAATGAGAGAAAATAATTTGTTCCACTAATATGGCTGGGAAAAACTAGATAGCCACATGCAGTGGAGTGCAGTGGACCATCACCTCACACCATATGCAAAAATGAACCAAAGACCTGAGTACAAGACTTACAATTCAGCTTGCAATCTGACCCATCTGAGAGGCTGGGGCTGGAGCAAGAGAATCATAGTGGCCCCATCTTGGCCACTTGGCAATGCTCTGTCTCCAAATAAAAAAGGACTGGGGATGTAGCTGAGTGTGACGGTCCCAGGTTTCATCCCCAGTACTGGAAAAAAAAAAAAAAAAAAAAAGCAAAAAGCAAAATGCAAAATGCAACTCACAGCATGGAAGAAGATATTTGAAAATAAAATCTCTGATAAGGGACTTCTAATCTAGAAGATACAAAGAACTGTTACAACTCAGTAGCACAGATAAATGACCACATTTAAAACTGGCCAAGGATCTCAAGCAGGCCTGTCCAACCCTGTGGCCTGCGGGCCTCACATGGCCCACTACAACTTTGAATGTGGCCCAATACAAATTCATAAACTTTCTTAAAATGATATTAGTTGTTTGTGATTTTTAACTTATTTATTTTTTTGAGACAGAGTCTCGCTCTATATCCCAGCCTGGTCCTGAACTCACTTGTATAGATAGCCCAGGCTGGCCCCAGGCTCAGGACAACCCACCTGCCTCAGCTTCCCGAGTGCTGGGATCACAGGTGTACACCACCATGCCCAGCTTTATGTGGTGCTAGGGAATTGAACTCAGGGCCTTGTGCTCATAGGCAAGCACTTTAATTACTATGCTATTCCTCCAAACCAGTTTGTGATTTTTAAAAGTAACTTGACTGTGCCAACTATAATATTTTATATGCAAGTCAAGGTCCACTCAGTGTGGCTCTGGCAAGCCCAGGTCCGGACACCACAGTCTAAAGAGACACTTCCCCAAAGAAAACAGAAAATATTCAGTAAGCATGTGAAAAGATGTCCACTATCACTAGCCACCAGAGACACTCAAATCAAAATCCCAAAGAGTTATTGCTTCACGCCAGGATCACTACACTCCAAAGTGTCAGGTGACAGGTTCTGGGCAGGACGGAGAGAAACCAGGACCCTCATCCAGCTCATAACAGGTAAGATGATGTAAGAGCTCTGGAAACTGAACAGAGTGACCACATATACACTTACTGCATGAGCCAGAAATTCCACTCCTAGGTGTATGCCCAAGAGAACTATGTTCTGTAGGAGTGTATGTGGAACACAAATATTCTCAACAGCATTAGTCACAATAGTTAAGAAGTAGAAACTAAGTCCGAGGTGGAGCCACATGCCTGCAGTCCCTGAACTCTGGGAGGGTGAGGCAGGAGGACTGCAAGGTCAAGATCAGCCTAGGGTATTTAGTGACTTAGTGTGCTGTCTCCAAATAAAAAGAGAGAGAGAGAGAGAATAATAATTTCAGGGGATGGAGCTCACTGCGAAGGCCCTAGGTTCAATCTTTAGTACCACAAAAAAATAGACTCATCCCAGGTACTTATCAGCCAACAAATGGATAGACAAAATATGGTATATCCATCCAAAGGGATATTATTTGGACATGAAAAGGAATAGATTACAGATATATACCGCAACAAGGGGAATCTTAAGACCATTAAGTGAAAGGACCTGGACAGAAAAGCTACATTCCATACAGACAGGATGTCTACAAGAGGCAACTAGGCATCGGCAGAGTGGAGGAGCGATGTCAGGACAGGCGGGTAGGTGCCGCTGCCTGGGGCGCTGTCGTCTGTCTCACTGCCAGGATGAGCTGCTCCCAGCCTGCCAGCTTGGGAGCTCCCTGAGGACCCAACCATGCACCCCTGTGTCTCCAGTCCCAGCACGGGACAGTGTGGAGTAGATCTTGGGACGAGGGATGGAGGGACAGAAGGGCCTTCCTATCTGACTTTTTGTGAGTGTGTGGTACTCGAGCCCCAGGGCCTTCACAGCGAGCTATATCCTTAGCCCATGCTTTAGTTTTCTGATTTTGAAACAGGTCTTTCTCAGGTGCTAGGATGCCCAGGTTTGGCTCAGACTTGTGATCTTCCTGCCTCGGCCTCCCAGAGTGCTGGATTATCGGCTCTGCTTGACATTCTTGTCACTTAGGTCTTGCATCAGGACCAGCAGAAAGTGCAAAGGATGACACGTGCTGGGTATGGAGTGTGGAGAGCCTGGCACACCCAAAGGGACCTGCCTTGCGCGGGGCTGTGGCTGCGGTTACAGCTGCTCTCTGGGGTTTGTCAAGGTCCGCACCTATTCGGAGGGTGGCAGTGCCAGCCTGGAGAGCTGGAGGGATGTGTGGGCCAACCCCAGGGCAGCAGGAGGTCACACCAGAAGCCTGCAGGTATGGGTCCCCACCCAGACTTCCCACACTCACCTTCGTCGCTAGTGTGGGGCTCTGTGCCATTGTCATGGTCAACTTCATCTATGGTCCCCGGCTCACTGTGCGGGCTGTCACTGCAAGGAAACACAGGGGGGGTCTCACTCCAGGGCTGGCCACCCTCTCAGCACGCTCAGCCCCCACGGGCACCCCATCCCCTGCTGGCCCAGGCCCACGTGACACTCCTTCCATCACACCGTGTGCTGGCAGCCCCTCCAGGGAGCCTTGGAGCTCTAGCGGAAGGCTCCAACGGGTGGAATGCGTCCCCCAAAGTTCATGTCTCGGAAACTATCCCAGGGCAACAGGGGTGGAGGTGGGGGCTGGCAGGTGATGTGGTTGCAGGCCTTGGGAATGGCTGAGCGTGGTGACCACAGGAGCTGGTTAGTCACCACAGCACCGCACGGTTATGCACTGGGTCGGGACTGACTCTTATTCTCTCTCGTCCCTCTCAGCTTTCCTGCCCTTCTTCCCGCTATGGGGTGATGGGGACAAAAATGCTGTCACCACGTTGTGAGAACTCCTAGCTTCCAGAACATGAGTCATACAAATTTCTGCTCATTATAAACTACCCAGCCTTAGGTATTCTGTTACAGCGGCAGAAAACAGACTAGTTCTGTAAGACCCAGCCAGCAGCAACCGGCCCCCAGCATTTATCTTTGGACGGACAGAGGCCCCAAGAGGAGGTCACCCTGATTGTCACAGTGACCACTTCAAGCCGGATCCCCTTGTCTGATACACCAGACGCATCGTGCAAGGTAAAGCCAAGCTTCCCTCTGGGCTTTGTGTGCGGAAGACGGGTGTGGTGGCACACACGCACAATGCCAGCACTCCGGGAGGCAGACGCAGGAGGACCACAATTCAAGTCCAGCCTGGGCAACCTAGCCACTTAGTAAGACAAACTGAAAGTGAAAAGCCCAGCTTACTCCAGGCCTGCACATGCCCAGCGTGGCGCCTGCGTGGCCAGCTGGGGTTCCGTCCTTCGCATACTGGATTGGTGTTGCTAGCCAGCCGCTGCCCTCTTGCTAGAGCTGGAGCTTCTTGGGGTCAGGTTCACTTACACAGCCATTGGCTCAGGCCCTGACTGAGCTGTCACACATGCCCTGCGACAACAGGAAGGGCGACAAGGCGCCGGCTGTGCTGCTTATCTTCTGGGGAAAGAGAACTATGGAGCGGAAGGCTCCTTGCAGGAGGTGACATTTCCAAAGGCATTTAAAGGGATGTGAGCTGTATTACATAAAATTCTCACTGTCACCTGAATAAGTTCTGGACCCTGCGCCATGGCTTCTGAGGCCATAGATGTCCTGGCTCTCTCTGATGGCCTCATCCATCACCATTTCCACACCACATGCTGCACTCTAGCCACAGTGGACCACTTGCTGTTGGTTGCATCGAATGTTCCCTGCCTAGAGCTCTCTTCACTCGCTTGTCACACTGCTGGCTTAGCTTAGTCCTTACCTCCTCCGGCAAGCCTTTCCTGACCACCCACCTGCTGGGCTGATTTTGCTCGGGTCCCATGCTCACCCAGGCCTAGGACCCATGCCACACAGGGATATTGGTGAAAAAATGCACATGTCCACTGTGCTGTGACCTTAAGCCAAATCTCCCTTTCTGCTTTTGAAAATATCTCCCAAATTATGATGCAATTAATAATTTTCCAGTCTTATGAGAAACAAACAGGAATGAGAAAAGTGTAATTATTGTAACTATTGTATATTAATCTTTGATGCAGCTTAAGATCTGTGGGTCCCTTCCCAGAATGTGTGTGGACATATATGTATATGTGTATGTATGAATGTACAGAAAACTATACATTTGTATTGTATCAGGAGAAAAAGAGGCCTACCATTGCAAACACTTTGAGAAGATTTCTTTCTGCCTAGAAATGATACTTCGTGGTTGCCAAATGCTTCCATTACAGACCGTGGACACCCTTTCTCCCTGAGGCCTCTGATGAAGCCAAGACCCGACACCACTACTGCCCAGGCTCTCTATGCAGACAAATTACAGGGTGAGGTGTTGGAATGATTACAGCACCTGCCCAACATTTGCAAGGCCCTGAGTTGGATCTCCCCAGCACCACATAACAATTGGCTGAGCATGGTAGTACATACCTGTAATCCCAGCTTTGGGAAGGTTGAGGCAGGAGGACTGCCGTGATTTGGAGGCCATGGGGGCCATGCCAGAGGAGGAGGTGGAATGCCTAATCCTCCTCTGGAGAGGCTGCCCAAAGCTGTCTCCAGCATGCGGGCAAGTGTTCAAGAATGTTTTGCAGCTGAGCCTGGTGACACAGGCCTGGAATCCCAGCACTGTGGGGGCAGAGGCAGGAGGGTCTCAAGTGTAAGCCAGGCCTGGGCAACTCAGAGACTTACTGAGACCCTGTCTCAAAATCAAAAATAAAAATAGGGGACATAGCTCAATGTCAAGGCTCTGGTACTGTCTCAAAATCAAAACAAAATTCCCAGTACAAAAATAAATGCTTTGCAAAGGAAAGGGAGGCACACACAAAAGCTTTGCTATCAATGCCAAAACTTTCCACAGAGTGTGCTAGACACAGCACAGGCCTCAGTACACAGCTATGTTATCTTGGTGGGAATACACAAGGACAGTCCCTTCTTGGCTGGGTCCCTTCACTTGGTGTGCTCAAGTTTGTCTTCTCTGAATTTTTTCATTGAGTGTTCTTTAAATATTTTAATTGACATGCATCATATATATGGAGAACCATGTAACGATGTTTCAATACATGTACATATTTTATAATGTTTAAGCAACTTTTGTTTTGTGGTACTGAGGAATTCTAAACATATGTTTTATCACTGAGCTCTGCCCTAATCTCCTATCTTTTTTTAAAATAGGAAATACTTCTTCTAGCTTTCTGATATATACAGTACCTTATTACGATTGTCATTTGTTTATCTTGAGACAGGACCTTGGTCTGCAGCCCAGACCAGTCCAGAACTCACTATGTAGCTCAGGCTGGCCTTCATCTCCTGGCAGTCCTCCTGCCTAAACCTTCCCAGAGCTGGGATTACAGGCATGCATTACCATACCCAGCTAATTTTTATATGATGTGAGGGGACTGAACCCAGGGCCTTGTGCATGCTAGGCAGGCATTCTAACCATTGAGATACATTCCCAGCCCCTTCACTGTACTTTGGAATGTCTCCCTGTCATGGTACTCCAAGGCCTGAGCCTGGGGCAGGCCGCCAGCTCTGGTTTTCAAAATGTTCTATGATATTTCTCCTAAGCCAGGTGTCTGCAGAGGGAGCAGATACACAGAAAGGTGGTGGCTGAGGACTGGGGTGGATGCTGGGAGAATCAAGCTCACTCTGTGGGGAGGACAAGACTCCTAGGTGGGAGGTGGCAGCAAGGGCAGTGCCACCTCAGTGTGTGAAGTCTCTGTTTCCTGAGATGGTCCTGAGGCACACCTGGCCAGCTGTGGGGTGCCACTTCTCGTGTGATGGCTTCCCCAGACCCAAGCAGTTCTTGAGTTTGTGTTTGAATATTTGGGGGAGAAGCCCTTTTTCTATTGGAGGCTCAAAAAACAGGCTTTAAAGCTGGAGTTGCTGGCTGCCTTCTTCCAACCAGCAAGGGAGAAGCTGGGGGTAGAAGAAGCCAACACAGAAGGCAACAGAGCCAAGAGGTGCAGACTGTAAGACATATCCTCATGAGAGCAGTAGAGCCCCTGGATCCAGCCATACCTGAAGAAATATTCCCTAGACTCTAATTAAGTAAACCAATAAAATCCTGTCTGGCTTTGGCCAGTTTCAACTGTCTTTCTATCCACTGTAACTAACAAAATTTTGATTGCTACACCTAGCTCTCACGTAAGGCCACTTCCCTCTCAAGCTCACAGGAGAAAATGTACATAAAAGTGCAGGCTCAAAAGCAACAAGAAAAGGGGAGGGCCTCTGACTGTGCTCCACCGTGGTGGTTTGGATCTGGAGTGTCCCCCAAAAGCCTCATGTCCCTGTGGATCCTGTGCAGGGTTGGGAGGCGGGGTCTGGCTGGAAGGGGCGGGTGCTTGGGGCTTGACCTGGAGGGGCGTACACCGGTTCTACCCTTCCTCCCAGTCTCTCTCTTCCACCATGCTGTAAGGATGTCTGCCTCTAGCTGCTGCCCTACCATGTGATTCCACCATTTTCCAGCCACCCACCCATGAACAGAATGAGACCTTCTGAAACTGTGAACTACAATAAATTTTTCCTCCCTAAGTTGTGGATGTAGGATATTCAGTCAGTGACAAAAAAGTAACTAAGACATAGTCCAACCACAACGCAGCAATCGTGGTGACTGAAACACTTAGAGGAATGGCATCTTACCAATATTCTTCCCCGCCAGCCATGCATTTTTCGTACACGGGTCCCTCTAGCTCCCGGGGGCTGGGGAAGATGGCTTCATGATGGATGATGATGGTTTTGATGACTTCGTTGACGTGAGCCTGGCAGGACACGGGGTCCTGCCCATCGGGGATGTGCATGAGGGTGGGCCCGAAGCAGATGGCCAGGTTGTAGGGGTCCATCATGTTCTCGTCGCTGTACTGGGAGAGGCTAGGAGAGAGGAGGCACCCAGAGTCACCTGGGAAAGGCAAATCCTCCCCTGGGGTTTCTTTCTTTGGATGGGCTCTGTTCCAAGTGTCCTGAATCTACACAGATACACAGACGTTGCTGTGCTCTGAACTCCAAATCCAGAGGCCTCCAGATTCTGCCTTAATGACAGTGTCACTCGCAAAGCCTCAGGACACCCCTCCCAGAGGAGGCCCTGTTTGTGCCAACAGGGCCCTTGGCCAGGCACTCACTGGTTGAGGAAAGCGAAGAGGTATCTCATGACCACGATGACCACGCGGGGAAGGGTGATGAGGATTTGTTGGATCTGGTGTACCCTCTCAGCTGGGCTCTCCAGTTCTGTAAGATAAAAGGGGTTTCAGGGGCTTGCCAGCCCTAGAGAGCAAAGCAGCCGCGTTCTTGGTCCCACTTCCTGTACCGGCCCTCCTGATCCCAGGCCTCAACTCTGCACTCAGCTCACAGGATCCACATATGATCCTGTCCTGGCCAATAACAGCATCATATCCTGAGCCACAGGGAGGGGTTGGGGGTGTGTCCTATTCAAAGCCTATTGGAGTTGATCCTCAGAAATCTGGGCTGGAAAAACTACAGAGAGATGCCCTTGGATCTGGAGAGAGGGAAGTCCAGGTTCTGCCTGGGAGGGGGCTGGCCCAGAGACAGAGGACAGACTGGCTCCTGCTAATGCCAAGGGTCTTTTCTCTGCCCAGCCAGAGCGGGGGGCGGCACAGTGGGCTCAGGAAGAAGAGCCAAGTGCTGGCGTGCAGCAGAAAGGTGGTGCTGAGTGCGAGCTGCCGAAGTCCAAGTTCAAAGGACTGGTATGCCAAATGACTCCCGTCTTCTAGTAATAGCCTCCTCTCTCCGCCTCTCTCTCTGGATGATGGGCCCCACGATCCCCTTCTGCCTGCCCCCCAGCTGCCGCCCCTGGGGGTGAGTGCGAGGGGTGTCAGTGGTGACCAGAAAGTAGTCCTAGAACGTGCTAAACCCGGGCGAGTTCCAAGTGTCCTGAATCTACACAGACACATAGACGTTGCTGTGCCCTGAACTCCAAAAGTGGCCCCACAGGAAACCCCACACCAGATGGCCTAAGTCAGTGCCTGTGATCATACTGGGCCCCTGGCTCACCTTCATGCCTGGCTCCAGGAAGCCTTACCAAAGAAACCATCTGACAGAGCCAAAGTTTCTCTCACACAGAACAGTTCCCTGCCGAGTTCTCTGGGTAGGACCAAAGGCTCGCTCTTCACTAACATTGTTTTTCTAAGAACATTTACCTAAAAAGGAACTTTACATCACTCTGTTAATGGGAAATGAGGGTCACTTGCTATAATTAGGAGCTAACAGAAGCAGATGTAGCCCCTGCCCCATCCAAGGGGAATAAATTCTAAGATGTTTTGTGTACAATTGGGGCCGTGGGTTGCATGATCCTGGGGCCGTGTGTTGCATGATCCTGTGGCCGTGGCCACAGCTCTTCCCTGTACACGCCTGCCTTGGTAAGTTTAATTCATGTTAGGTATGGGAGAGATGAACAAAGCTTACAATAAGATAGAACAATCAGAGGAACACAGTGTAATGAAAGGTATTTGGAATTTAGGAAGTGTTCGTTTCTGGGATTTTCCATTTAATATTTTCTGATTGCAGTTAACCACAGGAAAATGAGAGACTTTGCAAATGAAAAGCCACAGATTTGGGGGTGGAGAACACTGTTGTACAAGGAAAACCAACAGTGCTACTAAATACTAAATTCCATATAAACATACTGCCCACAAAGCTTGGAGACCAAGCAGAGGCGTGGCTCACTCTCCAGGCCTGGAGGGCGTGGTCTGGGAGGAGCCAAGAAGAGTCTGTTGCACAGTGTGGGCCACGCAGGGAAGTCAGGACCTGGGCCAGAGCTGTCCTTGGCTGTTCAGCCACGCCCCCCCCCGCCTCCCCACCCCCCCACCCCCTGCCCTTGTAGAAACTGGGTTACTAGGCATTCTGGAAACTCTGTCTGAGCACAGGTGGCATGGGGCTCAGAGAGAGGGGCCTTTGTGGCCTGGGGTTTCTAAGACATGATGCTAAAATATCTCCCTCAAGTCTCATGCGTTTGGAGGGTGACTGGAGGTGCTATATGAAGGTGCTATGGTTTGGATCTTGAGCGTCCCCCAAAAGCCTCATGTATCTGGAACTGTATGTTATTGGGAGATAGGGCTTGTTGGAGGTGCAGATGTGGGGGTTTGATCTGGAAAGGTGGTCTCAACCTGTTGCCATTGAAGGCACGGAGGGAAGAGCTTTCAGGTGTTTATTATTGGCTTATGGACCAGGGAATGGGGGGCGGGCAGCCATCCTATGGAGGGGGGAAGGGGCCAGCCAAACTGGCAGCTCTGAACTAAGTGAAGAAGGAAGAAGAAACATTGCTACAGTCTCTTCCCCAGGAAGCGCACAGCCAGCGGGCAGACTTCCTTGGCTCCTGTTTCCCTTGGCTTCTGTCTGCATCAGGGCGAGCAGCTCTCCCGCCTCTGCCATGGGCCTTCACCATGCCACCTGCCCACAAATGGACTGTGTGAGACCTTCTGAAACCGTGAGCTAAATAAATCTTTTCTCCCTTAACTTGTGGATGGTGGGTATTTTGTCACAGCAACGAAAAAGTAAGACAGGAAGGAGGGTCATCCATGCACGGCTTCCTGTGTTATTGGGAGGCGGGCCTGCTTGGAGGGGCGGGTCACGGAGGCATGGCCTGGAGGGTTTATCTCCTTCCCCCGCTCCTGTCCCCTTCTTTTTCTGCTTCCTGGCTGCCACGCTGTGTACCACACCAGGTCCTCCTGCTAGAGAAGCCAGCGCGCATGCAGGAACCGAGACCTTGGACACTCTGTGCTAAAATAAACCTCTCCTCCTTTAAGTTGTGGGTGTTGCTGGGTATTGTGTCCCAGGGATGAAAGGGGGACAAAAACACATAGTGTGGAGTGGATGCAGATCCGGCAAGATGGGCGTGAGGAGGACCAACAGGCACCAGAAGCACCTTCTCCACAAGGAAACCAGAGGGCAGCTTTCTGCCTTTGTCATCTCCAGGGACAAGGCTCCTGGCTGCAAATATCTCAGGGTTAGAGGGCAACCCCAGGAATAGCAGCCCTGGTGCAACTTTTCTGTAAACCCAATGTAATTAAGATATTTATTCTAAAATACTAAAATTGTGATATCCTAAAGCTAAAAGTTTATTTTACAAATATCCCCAAGAGATTACCTTAGAGCCTGGCATCTTACAGGCAAGGTCCTGTAGACTGGGCTGCCCGAATTTCACCACGGACATGTGCCCTTCGAGGTAGACTTAACAATGGAAGAGGAACCCTTCGCCAGCACGTGTCTGTGACTTCCTGTCTGTCATGCTGCTGACTGAACCCCCTAGCCTTCCATGGCTCCCCATCACTCAGAGTAGAGAGTTCCAGGTCCCTACAAGGCACAAGGCCTCCCCTCCTGTTCCACCTTACTCCCCAGCCCCTGGCACCATGCACTTGGCTCAGACATCTTCTTGTTGCTGTACTCACAGATCCTATGAGACTTGCTCACCTCAACCTTAGGTCTGGTCTGTAAAAACAAGCCTGCCTCGGCCTCTTCTCTGAGTTCCTTGTGTCCCCAGCGTGGGGCACAGGCCACACACCAGGCCTGGGAGCCTTCTCACCGCAGTCACGTGGTTTCCACACCTGGGTGGTGAGCTCTGTCTTGAGCGATGGCCACCCTGCCTTCCTAATATCCCCCTCCCTGTGCCTCGCATGAGGACAGCCTTCCGGGCAACTGCATTAGAGAGCTGTGAGGAAGTGGCTGTTCCACCGGGAAATACTTACTAATAGTAGATATCAAATCTTGAAACCTTTCCTTAGGAAAGAGTGGGTTTTCCAGTCCTCGGAAATACAGCTTTAGGACACCAGCCACGGAATTGATGTCGCGCTCACTGTGATCGTCCACGAGCGGGTCTTCACCTGAGTGGAAACAGGAGGCACTTTGGGTTGGAAGGGAGGCAGGGGATGTGCAGGGACAGGAGAGGTGGCCCTGGCCAGCTCAAGCGGGAGGAAGGCGACTCCACAAGGCAACCCCCACACGATGCCCCAACCTCAAGTTCAAATGCAGCGGCAACGCCAAGCTGCAGCCCCAACCCCTGCAGTTTCCTATGTGAACACGTTCACAGCTGCAGAAAGATCGTGCGGATGTTCTTTCCCCTCCCTGGCGCTCGCCTTGTCATGTCCGCCTTGTTCCCATCCCGCTGGTGTCTATCGTGGCTCAGGGGCTGGGCGCCTGGGGGTCTGGGCGCCTGTGCTGCGGAGGCTGCGCAGCCTCATGAGGATCTGGACAGCCGCACGTAAGCACAGTCCCAGCCCCCCACTCAGAAAGCCGGCAGCCGTGCCGAGCCCCCACCCCCACGCAGCCCGCAGCCCACCTCCCGCGCGCCCCGCCGCTTCAGCGAGCTCCCTGACCGCCGCAGCGCCCACCGCGGCTTTACCCAGTCTACCCAGAGCCCTCCCAACTTGCTCCGTGGTTACGCTCTTCAGTCCTGTAAGCGCAACACAAGCTGATGATTTTGTGTCTGTGCCCGATGATGGCTACAGTTGGTACCTGGTGAACAGACAGCGTCTCAGTAAAGCTGTCCGAAATATACGCTGGAAAGCCCACGTTCACTGAGGCCACCAACTCAGGGCAGCTACCTTATTCTTCCTACTGGCATCCAATTACAGGATACAAATACTTCTCACATTTAAAAAAATCCTCCTTTAAGTTTTTGATTAATTAATTACGTATTTATTTATGTTTTAGGGGAGGAAAGGTTTCTTTTAGCTCACAGTCCATTCACGGGCAGCCAGCAACAGTAGAAGCACATGGGGAGGCAGAGGTGGAGGCAGCTCCTCAGCACATGGCAAACAGGAAGCCCAGTCAAGTTCCTTAATTTATTTATTTTTGAGACAAGGTCTCTCTCTGTGGTCCAGGCTGGTCTTAAACTTACTGCCTAGCCTTGGCAGACCCCGAACTCACAGAAATCCTCCTGCCTCAGCCTCCCACATGCTGGGGAATCAAACTCAGCGCCTTGCACTTTATAGGCAGGTATTCTAACTGCTGAGCTAGTCCTTCAGTCCCTCTCCTTTAAGTGTGTAGTTTTAAAAGTACATATCACTTTGGTCAATAAACACAAGAAAAGACTTTTAACATCCCTAGCCTTAAAAGAAATGCAAATCAAAACATCCCTAAGATACCATCTAACTCCAGAGAGAATGGCCTAAATCAAGAACACAAACAGTAATCAGTGCTGGTGAGGCTGTGGGGAGAAAGGAACCCTCCTGCACTGCTGGTGGGAGTGTAAACTGGTACAACCACTCTGGAAAGCAGTATGGAAGTCTCTCAAAAGACTGGAAATAAATATCTCCTTCAAGCTAGTGATACCTCTTCTGGGAATATTCCCCAAAGAATTAAAACAACACATAACAGATACATGTATACTCATGTTCATAGCAGCACAACTAACAATAGCTAAAATACCCATCAACAGACCAATGGATATGCAAATTGTGGTATTTATACACAATGGAATATTCATCTATAAAGACAGATAGGTTGGAGACTTTTGTAGGTAAATGGAGGCAACTTGAGACCACATGCTTAGTGAAGTGAGTCAGAAGCAGAAAGTGAAATATCGAATGGTCTCTCTGATATGAGAAACACAGATCACAATTATCTCATGGAACTTCATGTGGAAAACAATGGGAACGGGGGTGGGGTAGGGGGAGGGCCAAAAGGAGACAGGGAAAGGTCTTGTAACCTTGCCAAGATATGCATGTGTACAAAATGCTCACGATCAATGTAAACTTCAAATTTTGCACTTATATGTATCAATAAAATGGGGGAGGGGGAGTACACACCACTTGTAGGGTCTCAGTAGAAACTAGATACAATGTTGCTCTGAGAGAAAGCCCTCTCCTACTTTTCTTCCCTCTGTCCCTCACATGTTATCACTGGCATTAGTTTCTAGTTGGTTCTGCCTTTTTTTTTTTTTGCAAAAAGTATGCAAACTGGACTTCCATCAACCCTGTGTACTCCCGAGTCTCACATCTGTGGATCCAACTAACAACCGCCAGAAAACAGAAAATATCAGAGAGAAAAATGTGTATCTGTGCTGACTGTGCACAGGCTTTTTCTTGTCACCTCTCCTAAGCCAAACAGTGCAACAGCTACGACAGTGCAATGTGGCATTGCTCTGGCATTAAGAATGGTAAGTAATCTGGAACGGGCTAAAAGTAACTGGGGGAACAAATGAACACAGGCTCTGTGCAAGCACGGCACCATTTTACCTGACGGGCTTGGGCGTCCTGGATTGGGGATTTTGAGGTGGTGGTTAGGGAGGGGTTGGTCCTCAAGCTAATCCTTTGTAGACACCAAGGACCACTTGTAAGGGTTATTTTTTACACAAAATGTAACATACTTTTATATAAACTTGTCTCTTCACTTTACAATAAATCCTGAAAATTCCTCACATTACTTCATAGAGTTTTTTGTTTTGTTTTGTTTTGTTTTGTTTTTTAATGGCTGCAAAGTACTCCATTTCCCGGACAGGTCATAATTTATTCAACCATCTCAGCTAGATCAGCTCTTGGCTTCTCTCGAGCCCTTTGCTGGTGACTGTGGCCCTGCCTATGTGTGTCCTTGTGGAGTCTGAGCTCTGTGGTCACTTCCTAGAAGTGGGAGTACTAGGCTCTGGAAAACATTTACATTTTGAAAAATAAAAGCTTAAAGGAAGATTTTTTTTTTGAGACAGAATCTCACTCTGTAGCCCAGGCTGGTCCTGAACTTGTTATGGAGCCCAGGCTGGCCCTGCACTCATGGCAATCCTCCTGCCTCAGCCTCCTGAGTGCTGGGATTACAGGCATGCCTCACCATGTGCGGCTTATGTGGTGCTGGGGAATCAAACTCAGGTACTTAGCACTTAACTTAGTGCTTGCTAAGGGAATGCTTTAACTGCTGCACCATTCTTCCATCCCAGGAAGATTTTTAAAAATCGGTCCTGATAATTGAAACCAAACACTATTGACTGAGTAAAGCACATGTATGGTCTTCTCAGATAGATAAAACCAGATGCTTTCCCCTGGGCCTTTGCCATTTCGCACTGCCACCAGCAGCCCCTCAAAGGGGCGCTGTGTCCCACAGCCCTGCCCTGGGCGTACTGTCAGCCTGTTGCAGTTGGGCCGTGGAGCAATGAGATACAGCGCCTGGGGGACACGCTCTTCAACGAAGCTGGAGGCCGCAGAGCTGGTTCACCACTGGGAGCGGCCTTGGGCCGGGAGTGGGGGAGAAGGGGCAGGAAGTGACCTACACAGCGGTGTTGAGGGACGTGACCGTGCCTTCTGCATCCCCATCTTCCTACCAGCCCAGGCCACTTGTGGAGGCCAGACAGACAAGGAAGAGAAGGACGGAAAGTCACACCCCAGTAGGCGAGTGTGCGTGCCCCGCAAAGTCCCATCCAGCCCTAGCATGCCTGGGTGTAAATCAGAGAAAGGTCAAGGTCTGGTTTGCTCCTTAATCTGGGCTTGCGGCTTACCAGGCATGGGCTACAGTTCAGCACCCACCTGCCCTCTGGGCTAGGCATGCTTATGCCCGAACAACAGTATGTGGCCCACAAGCTCTACCCATTGTGGTGCCAGGAATGAGTGGGATTCCAGAGCAGGATGGCTGGTGCGAGGGATGGCTTTCCCCGAGAAGGACTTCAGCTTCAAAGTCCCAGGCAGGTAGTGCTCCACTGTTAGTCTCTCAGATGTTCCCGCCACAGAAGCTGAGAATGTTTCCCCATGTGACTCCGTGTGGGAAAGGAACAGAGAACACACTGGGAGCAACTGCCCGCGGGTCTCAAGGGAGACCCTGGTCTTCACAACAGCACCAGGCCTGGGCCGGGCTGGTCTCAGACAGGCTAGGCAACGCGTCTGCCCTCTCCGAGTCAGGCACACCACAGCTCCAAGTTCCGTAACACCTCGGTTCCTTCTTCTCCACGTGACTGCCAGGGCGCCTGCCTGCCCATCGGCAAGCAGGCAGCCCACCTGTGTGTCCACCCATTCCCCACCCCCACCCCGTCCTCATCCGTCATCCGCCCATCCCTTCACTTTCTTTCCTTCTTTTTCTCCTCGACAGTCAAATTCTAGACTATTTTTTCCTTTCTCTAAAAAAGGTTCCTGTGAAATCCCAGCATCCCAAGGCCCGCTGCCCTAGGTGTGCTGCCCGACGGGGGGTGCGCAAGGCCCTCGGCCTCCCTCCGTGCCTGGAGCGCCCTGAAGAACTGTGAATGAAGTTCCTGGTAAGCTGTAGCACCTCCATCAAGGACTCTGCAAGGCCAAATCTGATTAGATTCTCAGTGATTAGCAGGGAGGGAGCTAAGTTGTCCAGCCACACTATCTTCGGCTACTTTGGACTGAGGCAACAACACTCCTAGGAATGCTAAGTAAATCCTTTGGAAATGTACAAGCACAGCCCCAGTTTCCATCAACCCGAGAGCTAAGAGCGCCATCAGGTGGCATTTGAGGCCTAGAGCAGCGGTTTCCCCACTTCAGAGCGACCTGTCTACCTGATGCTTCCACCAACGTTTGTAAAAAGGGTTGTGATTTACAACATTCCTCTGCCCTGTAACTGGAAAGGCTGCGCATGACTGCTAACACTTTGGACCCGGTGTTTGGGGAAGCCCAACTCGTGCGTTTCCAGTCCAGGGTTGGGCATATTTGGCTGTGAATAACCGACCTGGCTCTCTGCGCTGAGAGCTGGGCTCCTGCACTGACGGAGGCATCCAGGACACTATGCAGCTAGCTGCTTCCTGTTGGTCCCACTCGTGCTCGTGGTTTGAGGATTCATAACCACACAGATTTCCCCTCCATGTTGCCTATTAGCAGTTGCTCATTGTGGTTGTCATACTGACTTCGTGTCTGCACACATACACACACACACGCACGCACACTTTATTCTTGCTCTGCCTCCAGGAAGGCCCAGTCCACCAGCAGAGCCACCACCGCTTCCTTCCTACCAGGCCAGGCTCTCAGCTCTCTGCGAGCCCGCCGTTCTGGCTCGACATGAGGGGGGTCTCAGAGCCGAAGACCGGCGCATGACTGGTGTGAGCCACGGCTTCCCAGAAGGAGGAGCAGGAGGAGGAGAGGTAAAGTTGCAGGCAGGTCTGAGAGGAAGCTGTGTGCACATGTGCCAGCCTGTGTCTTGGAGGAGAAGCACCTCACCCACCAGCCCTGCCCACGCTTACTCTTTCTGGCCACAGCTGAATACTGAAGGCAGACACTCTACCACCCAGACCGAGGATGAATACAGAACCTGCCTCAGGGAGGTCCTCCAGGGCCACAGGGCCGCCAGCCGCCTGCATGGGATAGCCCCTCCCAGCAGCTCTCCCTGTTCCCAGAAGGTAGGGACTGATCTGAGAAGACGCCAGTTGCATGGAATGATGCATATGTGACTCCAGGCCCAAGTCCACACTCTGCACCGGCTGCCTGCCTGCTCCCCCCGGGCTCTCTCACCTTTGCTCACAAAGGGAATCCAGAAGAGAAGCTCTGGGGACCCAGAGGGCCCGCAGCGAGCCACTCTTCCTGGGCCCGAGCTGACTCCCTCACACTGCCCTAAGATTATAATAAGATCTCAGAAGTTAAGGTTTGTCAACAGCAGCAGTAACCAGCAGAACAGGCCCAGATATATGCTGGAAACTCACACCAGAGAGGGGGGAAGCGGGTTGAGGAATTAGGAGCCAAGTGTAGAATTTTAACACATTATAATTTCTCCAAAGCTTAAGAAAGAAAAGACAGGGCTCCTTTCCACAGGCACCTGTGAGGAACAAGGATGCTGTCCTGTGGGAGAAGGAAGGGCCTGGAGGAGCTGCCTGGCCTCTGTTAGTCAGTGGGAAGGCCGGAGGGCCGCCCTGCAGGGATTAGAACAGAGGACTGGCTTTTCCTCTTCCTTCTTTTTTCTTTCTTTCTTTCTTTCTTTCTTTCTTTCTTTCTTTCTTTCTTACTTTCTTTCTTCCCTGGTGGTCCTGCAGAAGAGACCCAAGCCCTTTGCACCTATTCAGCCCTTTCTCACTGTCTGTTGTGAGGCAGTGTCTCCCTAAGTCACTGAGTTGCCCAAATTAGGCTCACACTTACAGTCCTGTTGTCTCAGCCTCCTGTAGTGCTGGGATTAGAGGTATGCGCCTCTACATCCACCTCAGGATTTTCATTTTTTAAATTTTAAACAAGGGACAGATACATGGTGAACTGGTTTGGAGGGAAACCGGTGAGACTGTGTGATAGGGCTTGGGTCACCCGGCCATGAGTGGGGACACGGAGGGTGGCAGCAAGTGAGCCAGTGTAGAAAAGACTACTCACTCGTCTAAGGAGAGATGGGAGGACATGTCTCTGTGATCAGCCAGGGAAGAAGTCAAACCTGGCGTCCTTGACTGCTGAATATCAAGGAACAGAAAAGAAAGCCAGGTGCGGGCCCGTACTCCCAGCACTCAGGCTGAGGCGGGAGGGTCTTGAGTCTGAGCCAGCTTGGGCAGCTTAGTGACTTACTGAAGCATCTCAAAATAAAATAAATGCATATATAAAAAGAACTGGGGAAGAAGCTCAGGGAGAAGGCCTGGGTTCCATCCCAATACCGATGGGGGCAAGGGAGGGAGAAATGAAAAAAAAAAAAAAAACCAGAAAGAACAAGTGAGAAATCCAGGCACTGGCCAGCCCTGAAAAGCCAAGGGTACGTGTTTCTAAAAGGGGCACCCCAGGAGCTACTCCTCCAGAAGCCAAGCTTCAGTGTGGGCCTGGGGGAGAGGGGGCGAGGACAGGCTGGCAAGATAGTGGGTCCTCCTGGGGTACAGGAGGGAGAGGCGCACGGGCAGAGGTGAGGGGCACCACAGAGAGCTGGGGCGGAGAGAAGAGGCACAGGTGTTGTTTGGTTGTTTCAGCTGAGTGGAAGGTCTGGGCCCTGCTGGGTTCTGCTGGAGGGACTGCGGCTTGTCCGGAGCGGAAATTCTTTTCTGTTGCATGTTACCCATGCACAGCCCCAAGGCAAGCCACCCGAGGTGCCAGCCCTGCCCTTAGACAGCCAGCTCCAGAAGGAGGAGGAAGTAGGCAGCCAGAGACAAGGCTCGCAACAGCCCTGAGCGGGCAGAACGTGGGGGCGGGGTGCCAGCCCAGCCTTGGGCTCACCAGGCAGGGGGACAAGGAAGTTCTTGTAACAGATGAGCCCGGGAGGACGGCGCCAGCTAAGACTCAGACCTCGGTTCTGCTCAGTTACAGCGAACACTACGGGCTCGGGAAAAAGGGAGGAAAAGAACTCAGCCTGGGCTATGCAGTGTCATTGAAAGAGGTTCAGGCTGGGCCTGGTGGCATAGGCCCGTCATCCCAGCACTCTGGGAGGCTGAAGCAGGAGGATCACAAATTTGAGTTCAGCCCGGGCAACTTAACAACTTAGTGAGACTCTGTCTCAAAAGCAAATAAACAAAATTAAAAAGGGCTTGGGATATAGCTCATCGTGAAGGCCCTAGGCTTGATCCTTTGTGAGGAGGGGGAGGATTCGGAGCAATGATGTGTGACACTTGTGTCAGAGATGCTGGCAAGAGGCACCTGAGCCCTGTCATCGATGGCTGCCGGCAGCGTCCCCCCTCACCTCTGCTTCCCCGCCTCTGCTCCCTGAGCCCCACCGAGGCGTCTCCTCCCTAGGAAGGGCTCCCGGGCTTGCCAGCCCGCTCCCTCCACCTGTGCTGGGCAGGGCCTTCCATCCCGGCTGGGCTCCCTGCGGGGTGGGTGGGACTGCCTTGTTCACACTGTATTTCCAGCCCTGGTCTGTTTCCTTGTGTGGGGAGGCTTCTTGCATATGTGCAGAGAGAAGGGGTGAAGGCTGAGATCCTGGAGAGGACTCCAGAGTGACGCAACCCTGGGCCTCAGGAAGCCACTGGGCACCATAAGCAGCCAACTAGTTTCAAACCACAGTGCACAGGGTCACCAAGGGCTGTGCCAGGGCTGCAGAATGCTTCTCCGCTCAGGAGCTCAGTGTAGCTTCAGGCGGACTGAGAGGCCTGAGAGGCTCCCTGCCTGTGCTGGAGGCTTCCATGAGAGAAGGGGTAGGAAGCCTCTTTCTTTCTTTCTTTCTTTCTTTCTTTCTTTCTTTCTTTCTTTCTTTCTTTCTTTTTTTTACTGGGGTTACGGCCCAGGGCCTTTGCACTGAGCTGCATTCTCAGCCCATTTCTTTCGATTTTGAGACAGGATCTCACTAAATCACTCAGTTGCCCAAACCTCCTGCCTCAGCCTCCCGGAGTGCTGGGATGACAGGCCTGCACTGGTGATTTCTTAACCATTCAGATGTGATATGTGCTAAAAATTAGGCTTGGGATGGGATACTCTGATCAAATTCAGCATGAGGCGCACTCAGAGAATTAGGCAGCACTTCAGAGTCCGGTGGGTTATAACTGAAGTTCCCTGGAAACAGCTGCCTTTGCCGCGGGCCTCCTGGGGGTTTAGCTGACTGGATTCCCAGGGTTGGGATGTTTGCACAGCCAGGTTATCAGGGGCTCTCTTGGCCCTTTTCATGGCCACATCTGTCCTCCCCCACCCCCCTGCATCTGACTTAACATCCTGTGATAAATCCTTTGATATGTAACATTCTTGTAATTATTAGGTGGCTCTTTTAAGTTATAAAAGTAAAACCCCTAGCTTCCCTCCAACCAAGAGCTGAGATTGTCCTTAGGTGACATCTGAGGCCCACAGCAGAGCCTGATGCTTCACCCCTGCTTTCAATTTGTGCTTTGATCTGCTTTTCTTTTATTCCGCGACTATGAATACTGTATGTAGCTGCTGCTCATTGGAACAGGCTATCTGGGCAAGCCTGAATTCATGTTCCTGGGCCGAGGTCACTCAAATTTGGCAGCAAAATAAACACTCTTTTCTCTTTAAAGCAAAAGGAATGTTTCTGCATCAGCATGGGGTGGACACCGGACGTGGAGCTTGGATCTTTCCAACATGCTGACGCACTGGAGGCAGAGCTACCGTTTGGGATACTTGTTCTGCTTTTTCTCCCACAGAACCAGGGAACATAGCATTTGGCAGGTTTTTCTTGAAAGAGAAAGCATGGATTCTGCATTCCCCATCCATAGTGAGACACACATTGTGTGGACAAAGGCAGGTGCCAGGGGACTTGAGCGTTTCCTGACCAGCGAGGACTTCCTTTGCATGACACTGTGACTGGCCATCTATCCCCACCGTGACTTATCATGTGTCCTGTCCTGGAAGCCACATTATATATAAGTTTATGTATTCTACGCTAATCAAAGTGGAGCTGGGCAGGGGTGAAGGAAAGGTATGGTCTCTTCCTCCCTATGTGTAGCTTGCCAAAAATACCACACTAAAGAAAAAAAAGGAGAAGCCAGGAATGGTGGTGCAGGCTATAATCTCAGTACTCCGGGAGGCTGAGGCAGGAGAATCCCAGTTCAAGCCCAGTCTGTTTTGAAAGTTTTATAAATGGGCTGGGGGTATGGCTCTGTGTAAAGTCCCCGGGTTCAATCTCAGTCTGAAAAAGGAAAATATAATAATTATAATAATAATGATGCTATTCTAAAAGCTACTCATTGTTATCTCTGTTCCTTCAACCTTCCCAAGATAGAGAATCCTTTACAAACTCACATACATACTTTTATTTCCAAGGCTCTTTCCAGAGACCTCTGTTGAATCTGCTGGAGAAATCCACCATAAGCACGTGGGGTAGGTTGGGCACCCCTCGTCTAAGATGCTGGGGACCAATGTGTTTCAGATTTTGAGTGCTGCACATTTGGGAACATCAACACATACATGATGAGGTACCTTGGGGCTGGGCCCAAGTCCGCACACACACACCTTATGCACTCGCACCTTCTTATGCATGTATACCCTAAAGGTAATTTTATGTGGCATTTTATTGTGGTTGCATTTTGACTGTGACCCGTGAGGTCAGATATGGAATTTTTTACCTATACTTCATATCCGTGCTCAAAAAGTTTTGGACTCTGAAGCATTCTGGGTTCAGACTTTCAGATTAGATACGTGCATAGTAGGAAGCTGCTGGAGAGCTGCTGTTTAGCAGGGAACAAAAAGATCCTACTGAGCAAAGCCCTCCAGCCGTGGCTGATCACAACCTACCAGGGTGAAATCCCCGGCAGCAAAGTCAGGAAGGGACACACAGTTGGCTGGACTCCTGCAAACCCTCCTGCAAGCTGTGTGAGCCGAAGGCCCCCAGGTGCCACTGGCCCTACGGATCCTACCCTGGCTTCCCCCTCCAGGAGCTAGAGGAGCCACTGTGCACTCACCTCTCTCAAAGGAATTTTTGATGTCATTGACTTCGACCTGAGATCCTGGCACTCTGAAGATCCCCTGCTGCTGAAGGCCTAGAGAGGAAAAAATGAAAACTGTAAGTGCCGCGAGGATCTGAGCTCCTCAAGCCACTGGCCGTCTTCCTTCACTCGTCTTTTCTGCTTCATAACAGGCCACTCCTGATGAAGGGCTCCAGGCAGAGCCCCAGAGCGGCCTTGGCAGTGAGCTGCCTGGTCACATTCTCAGACCCTTCCTGTCCTGGCTGCATATGGCGAGGCCCTGGGACAGTCACGTCATCACCGCTTCCCCTCCCACAGCCCACTGGACAGTGAACACTGGACGGTGGGCTGTGCACCCAGGGGACACAAAGGGCCTGCCTCATCATAACTAGCAACTAATGGTGACACCGTGACCCTTTCCCTGTATTCTTCTATATAAAACAATTTGTGTTATAATTTAGGAAGCGTCTACTCTCAGAAGACAGCGCTTAGTCAGAAACCCAGGTTGGACATATTGCACGTTCATAAATGCTGTTCATGTCTTCAAGGTAACAGCACTGACCTTCCCCCACCCATGTATCTGATTTCGTGGGACCCAGCCACAGACCACCCTCCCCTCCTTCCTCTCCACACCAGCCCCTCCTATCCACCAGCACTTTCCCTGCCCTCCACCTGGACTGCGCACTGCCCTTCCTGCTCAGGTAGGACTTAGTTCAAACAGCACAGCACATCCTCAAACAGTTCCTCTCACCCCTCGGCCAAAGCAGCACCTCCCTCCGCCATGCCCTAGCCCCCTTTTATGAGTTTCATTACACTATCAACGCTTGGAATTATGTGATGGGCAGCTCCTGGTACCCTTGTCTTCCCCACCTGTGGGCTCCACCGATGGCCAACTGAACATTTTGGAGGAAAAGACATTGCATCTGTACGGGACAGATTTTTTTCTTCTAATTATTCCCTAAACAACACAGGATAACAGCTATTCATGCAACATTTACACCATACTGGGTAACTTATAGGTCATAAGCTGGTGACTGACAGTCTCCGGGAGGGTGTATGTAAGTTGTACGCAAACATCACGCCACTTTATATAGGGGATTTGAGAACCTGTGGATGTAGGTATTTGCAGGGTCCTGCAGCTAATTCCCTATGCACACCACGGGATGGCGGAGTTATTTCTCTGCATGTCTTGCTTTCTTACTGTTATGCCTTAGAGCAGCAATGTCCCCCAAAGCCTGTTTAGGCAATTTGATGATCAGATTCAATTGATCTACTGATTGCCTGTATTGCTAGGAGGTAGGGCAGGTCACTGGAAGGGTATGTGCTAGCTCCTCCCTTCCTGGCTCTCTTGGCTTCCCATCTTGCCCTGCAGCAGCCAGTTGCTTTCTGGCTGGCCTCCATCAAGCTCGTCCACCATTGCCAGTTGCCACGAGTGGGCGGAGACAGCCTGAAATAGTGAGTTAAAACAAATCTTTTCTCCCTTACGTTGTGGCTGTCAGGTATTTTGTCTCAGCAACAACAACAACAAAAAGTAACTAAGACACTTTCTCTTTTTATTGAGAATTTAAATGAGTCAGGGCAGGTGTGGTCCCTGTGCCGCTCACGATGGCATCGCCTGACTCAAAGGCACTGAGTAAACACATTTCTAGAGGGTGAGATAGTGAAAAAGTGCCAATTATCTTCTGGTGATGCCATGGCTAACGAAACCCAGGTACAATTTCCTCCACGGAGCGTACCATCTAGTAATGTGCACTGACTTATTTATTGGCTGTGGGGTTGAGTGGGTATGAGGAGGTCTTCCTTCCAGACCCTTCTGGTTCCCAGCAGTCCTGGGTCCCAGGTCCCCCTCCCCACTCCACAGAGGCGCAAAAGGCCATATGCAGACAGCGGCTATTCCCTGAGCACTGCCCCCTTGAAAGTGTGGCAGGGACAGGAAGTCTTCCCAATGAACTAAAAGTCTCATTTCTGACCATGCAGTTGGCACCTGCTCTGCAGAGCTGCGAACACGGGGCTCAGGTTGAGCTTACCATATAAATTGATGTATCGGATGCAGCTCTCGACAACAAGGGGTATAGCTTGTCCTGAATCCTTAAGAGGAAAAAAAAAGTGAGTTTTATTGGGCTTGGCAGCCACCAAAGGAAAATAACATTGCATACAACTTATTACCAACTCAAGCCAGAATATTAGTACCATCTGATTAGTAGGAGAACAAGCAAGGAACTGCTAATCCTAAAGTCTAAAGACAGATGCAATAGAGAGGTAAGTGCAGAAAATAGCATAGCTGTGATCATTTTAAAGAAATGCTCTGTCTTCCTACCTAGCTGCGAGGAGTCTGAGCTTGCGAGCCTGAGGGGCACATCTGGGGCTAGGTCGGGGCCATTTCGCAGAGGGGCTGGAGGCTGACCTCAAAGATGGCTCTGCCCTCTGTACCACACTGCCCGGCTCAACCATCATCTCCCAGAGCTCAGGGGCAAAAGGCACCATCAAGGCCTCACCTATGGTGCTATGGTGTCTGATACCAGGATTAGGAAGACACAGAGAGAAAGCCAGGTGGGCCCCAAGGCCCTTTTGCGCTCAAAAAAGGAAACACTAGTTCTACTCATGATGTTATACCTAAACACCCAGTTGCACACAGGGCTGACCAGTAAAGCAGGTCACAGGGGAAATGTTCTACAAGTGCCTAATGCCAGCCACTGGCTACCTAGGGCCTGTCTCACCAAAAAGACTGAATACAGTGCAATTCCACACACATGTTCTTGAGGTGTGAGGGTTGTTCAATCCATCTTCCCTGGACTGGTCTACAGTCACATGTGGCTAGCAAAGGGACAATTTCCTTTTAAACTCCAAGAGGAGTTAATCTCCCTACTATTTCAGTCACTTAAAGAGTATAAAATTTACTTTAAATTTTCTTTCTTTTTAGTTTTTTTTTTTTAACTAGGAATTGAATCCAGGGCCTGAACCATTTTACTCAAATATATTACCACTGAGCTACACCTCCCATCTTTATTTATTTATTTATTTATACTGAAACTGAATCCAGGGTCTTCATGTTGAGTTACAACCCTGGCCCTGTTTATTTTTATTTTTGAGACAGAATCTTGCTAAATCATTAAGTTGCCCAAGTAGAATTTGAATTTTCAATCCTTCTGCCTCAGCCGCTCAGAGTGCTGAGGTTACAGGCATGTTCTACCATGCCCAGTTTTTTTTTTTTTTTTAAAGGAGCCAAAATAGATTAGTAGCTTCCTCAGAAGGCAAGGAAAAAATGAGGTGTATGTAATACAGTCTTGCAAAGACCCACAGATCCGATGAGCCCTTGGCTCCTCCACACCCCACCTGGGAGTTCCGCCCTTGCTGAACTGAGGCCAGGAGGAGGAGGGGAGATGGCCTGTGTCACCAGGCAAAGGGGCTCTGCCCTGGAAGTCAGATCTCAAGACAGGCTCCACCCAGCCGCACGGGCTAATGGGCCTTTCTAGTAAATACCTGGTTCCTGGTTCGAGCATTTCTTCTTCCTCTGATAACAAAAAATAAACAGGCAGCAGAGCAGGAGAAAAAGAAAAGATTATGCAGGAGTGAGATCAGTTTGAGTAAGCAGATCCTTCGGAGTCCGGGAACGCCGGAATGCAATGGCAGCCAGCAGAGGGCCTGGGAGCCTGGCCAGTAGCTTGCCTTCGGGGCCTCCCACGGCTCTGGGAGCTGCCCCAGCCAGCTTTCAGCAGGCTGCTTTTGCCTCTGTCCCAGCACCAGCAATGAGGGGTCTTTCAGTCCTTGTCACAGCACAGCCACTGTAAGTACAGACCTAGGTCCCATCTCACGTCTAGCTTCCCTTAGCTAAAAGGGACTTCTGATCCCCCAGTGGGCAAGGGCCACCTAAGGTCCCTGACAGAAGCCCAGGTGCTCACAGACAGAGAAGTATACAATTACTTGATCCTCCAGAATGCTGCCCTGGCACTCAGCTCAGGAAGCCCCACTCTTGGCAAAAGCTCCTTCCTGCAAGCTAGTGGCTCCCAGGGCCTCTGTGCTCCAATCTGCCCCAAATACCAAGCTGCTCCATGTTCTTCCTGAACCCTGGTAGTTTTCCTGGGATCCCCGTGGCCTTGCTGGCCTTCCCAACTCCAGGCCTCTGCCCAGGGAACCACGAGCCTGGGCAGGGACATGGAATCCAGGTCAGGCCTGAATGGGAGCTGAGGTGAGCAGGACACCTTCCCGGCCTAGGGCGTGAGCACGGAGTCCCTGTTGAAGATGGCTGTGTCCAGAAACCCCGTCTGCCTTCCTGTTTCGTGGGTCGAGGTCAGGTCCTGGGCTGGGGTCTATGCCCTAACCAGGTTTGCTGGGAGCCACCCATCTAGCCTCCAGTTTCCAACCCCTGAAATCCGATGTTTGCTGACATGTGGTCTAAACCTAGCCAACTCCCACAGCCAAGCAGACAGCCTGGCCTATGGGCTTGCAGAAGGTGACAGGGACCCTTGTAATGGCAACAGGCAGGGCTCACGTGGGGCCAGGGTAGCTAATGACCATTCTTATTGTATACAAGTAAGATGGCAGCTTCACCCCACCTCAGAGGGTCTTCATGTATTTTAGTGTGGACCCATGGAATCAAAATGGGGTCTCATGTGTAACAATAGAAAAATATCCAGGGTCCTCAAGGGGCTGGCTCAGAAAAATTCTAGCCTAAGAAATTCATAAATCTAACTCCAGCAACACGTATCTGTTTTTATTTGCTTGAGAGTGTTTCCTGGTCCTGTACTAAACCATCAAAACCACAGAGTCCCTGGGATGTCACTTTACTGAACAACATCACATAGGTGGTTTTCTCTTTCTTCCTTCCTTCCTTCCTTCTTTCCTTCCTTCCTTCCTTCCTTCCTTCCTTTCTTTTTGAGACAGGGTCTTGCTCTACAGTCCAGGCTAGCTCTGAACTCACTAGGTAGCCCAAGCTGGCCTCAAACTAACAGCAATCCTGCCTCATTCTCCCAAGTGCTGGGATTACAGGTGTGCACTTCCCACCTCCTGGCTTATGTAATGTTAGGGAATTGAACTCAGGGCCTTGTGCTCACTAGGCAAGTGCTCTTCCCGATGTGCTATGTCCAGACGTTGCCCTTCAAAGCCAAGGATGCCAAGTTCAATGTTCTTCCTGATAACATGACTGAGAATAGAATATTGACATCTACCCTCTTCAGTTAAAGGCACGGGTGTGTCACACTGTCCTTCGCTCCCTGGGATCTCACCATGCTGTCCGCTTCTCTGCACACCGGGGCATGTAATACAAGGCTACTGATCTCTGCCCACTGAAGGCCACACGTGTACAGTGTACACAGAAATGCAGCCACCTGCCTTCTTTGTCCCAATCACACGAGTACAACTCTTTTGTACTGTGTGCTTACGTCAGCAGTGTGGCCCCTGTCCCGGTGCTCCTGGGCCATCCCTCTCGGGGCCTCTCCACAGCACACAGACCTGCAGCACAGGGGCAGATGCCTCATCCCACCCTTTTGTACCGCCAATGGTGCCACAAAGCTAAGCTTCAAGTAGAGCATTTTATGTTCCAAAGATAAAGGTGTCCATCCTAGCCCGAAGTTGTGGCACCATGGGTAAAGGATGTGCTCTAAAGAGGATGGGCCAAATGCAACTGTGGCAATGAGGAGGTGCTCAGAATGAGCAGGGGGAGCTCAGCAGGCACAAGCTGCTGGGCTTGGACACCCTCTGATGTGTGGATTGGGAGCAATAAGGTCACTATGTGGTCACGCAGTATGTGCAGGGCCTGCCTATTAAGAGAACATTTTCAATAAAACACTTAATTTTCAAATACTATCCCATTAAGAGTCAGTTCCTCCTGTGGGTCCTCTCCAATCCTCCACTTCCAAAGACCGGAAGCAAGCTAGGGCCGGCGCCCCTCCCTCTGAGCCCACCTTCCCTTCATTCTCTGCCCCATCCTCGTCTCTGAGTTCCTATGCTTTCTTCCAAGCCCTTCACAGGGCCCCCAGGCTGTGAACTTTTTCCTATGAGGAGAATCTGCTCAGTGCTCAACCTGTACCAACCACCTACTCTATCTTGTGTGCTGGAACCCCCAGGTTCCACGAGAGCCCCTGAGGCCAGGAGTAAGCAGCCAGTGGTCTCCCAGACGGGAAGCCCAGCTCCTTCAGGTCCAGGGTGAGAAGCAAGCCTCAGAGGCAGGAGGGAGAGCATACCTCAGCCACGGCTGTGCCCCACTGGAGGCTAAACCAGTCTCTCCATTCCTCTGTTGACGCCCCCACTGGCCACTCATTTTGGCATCCTCAGGGGATCCTGTCCCTGGGGTCCTAAAGCAGCCGCTGCTGTTCTTGGCTCCTGGCCAATCCCAACTCAAGTCCTACTCTTTCCGTTTCTCTTTCCCCTGTTCTCTCTTCCCCAGAACTTGGATCACAGGTGGACACAGTCCTGGGATATAGGATGGTCCTCCTGCCCCACCTCCCACCCGCAAGTCCCTCCCTCACCTGCAATTTCAGTGTTGTACCTCAGTTGAGGACAGAGAACAGACAGCTGGTGCAAGGGCAGCCTCTATGAGCCCGAAACACCAGAAATGCCCAACACTGGTTTTTTGGCTGACACCAGTTTCTTCCCTGCAGAGGTCTTCGCTGCCAGTGATGGGCTCTCTGGTATCTGGCAAGGACACCCCCGACCCCCTAAGTAATGTGAGAATGTGCCCCCTTCCCCTGAATTCCCCACCTGTTGCTCTTCGCAGCCCCCTCGCCATCTTAATGTGCCGTGAGCCCTCCCGTCTGTGATGGTTTGATCTTGTACCTTCTACACCAGGGAATAAAGGAGAAACTCAGCTAGCTGAAATGCTTCCATCTCCCGTAGGTGTGAAGCACTAGCCCAGAATTCTAAGGGGACTCTGTCAACTCTCCTCCCCTCTCGCAAGACACCCAACAAGACCAGTGGGGAAGAGTTTCTCTCTCACAAGTTGGGTGTGTCTCCCTGGTTGCTGCTTCCTTAGCTAACAAAGCAATGGCTCACTTAGTATAGGAGCCATGTGGCTCTGAAGGGACCTGGTACTGTGTAGGCTCCTCTCAGGACACACAGATGTGATGTGAGATAGTTGCGGGGGAGGTGGGTCACTAACTTTCCCTCAAGTGCTGGTGCTGTGGGTCTGGAAACAGAGAAGTGTGGCTGGCTGGACTGCTGTGCTGGCATTTCAACCTCACTTGGACTTGACAATCGGATCCCTCCCCCTGGGGACCTACTAGGGGAAATTGATCAGAGGCAAAGCGGCTCTGGTGAAAAGCCCTCACCAAAGCTAAGAGCAAGCAGCAGTGAGGAACTAATGCCCTAGGGCCTGGCCAAGACGCAAGGGCGTCCATTCCTTAGGGACAGGGCTGTCAGCTGGAGGGGGAGTGGACAGAGGCTGCCATTACATTGGGAACATTCGCGGACTCCTTAGCTCCCCAGCAAGTACCTTAATGAACGCTTCCATACTGCCGTTAAAGAGTTTATGGCTATACACTGAAAGAGGCCTAGGTCTCCTCATTTTCTGTGGTTTAGGGGGAAGACAGGGGGGCCTAGGGGAAAACGGAACAAAAGAAATCAAGAAAGCAACCGACATAAACATACAACTGGGAAAGATGCTCTTAAATCCCAGAACGGGAGAAGAACATGGGATGCAAACGGAAGCCCGCCATGCCCCCCTCCCCTCACACACACATTGGTCCCCAGGGTTTCATCAGAAGGCATGTGGATGGTTCAGGAGGTCTTAATTTACCCACAATGCCAAGCAGGAACAACTCTCATAATAATACAAATGCATTCTAGATTATAATCAAGGGGGGAATAGTACATGTTCAAGAAACCACTGAGGCTCCAACTGGAGACTGTCATCTTACAAAGCTGACCAGACGGAGTGGGCAGGAGAAAGAGACATACTCAGTAGCCTAAGAAAGCAAGACACTTTCAAGAGTGGCCAGCAAGGTTCATTTCCATTATTGTGGCTCCTAAGTGTCACTGAGTCTCAATTCCCAATGTCACCAGGCCCTCATCTCTCTGACCTCTCCTGGCCTTCCAAGCACACTGACCAGTCCTCATGTCATTGAGCTGAGAGCCAGGTGCTGATTACACTCATTTCAGAAATGGAGAAACTGATGCCATGAGGCAGGTCACAGCTTCTTTGGGGTCCCCAGGTGACTTAGGATGGTGACATATCCTGTTCTTTAGACACGTAAGTACACTTTGGATTAAATCTCTTTCTTTCTTTTTTCTTTTTTTGTGGTACTAGGGATGGAACACAGAACCTTTGCTCTGAGCTATACCCCAGTTCCTTTTTATTGTTTATTGCTCAGGCAGGGGACAAGCTGAATCCTACCGTGTTGGAATTACAGGCCTGCAGGACTGGGCCTGGCTAAAGAACTGCACATCTATCTATGCTCATGCCCACATACACTGTGTTTTACACAAGTAGAAACGAAAGCATAGAGGGGAAGGCTGGCAGAGCCAGGCCCTTAACCCAGGTCTTTCGGCCTCAGTCCAGGGTTTCTCCTGTCACATCACAGTCATGGAGCTCTAGGGCCCCTTGTTGGTTCCAGCCAAGAGCTCACCTACCTCCATCAGTCCTTGCCCTGGGCTGAGGTTGAAAGTGTCTTGCTTTACATTAGGGTCTACACTCTCTGTGCTCTTCTCTGGCCACAGGGAGGGAAACACACCACAGATCACCAGGCACGATGACACAGCCACAAACACGGACCATTTCTGAGCCGCTCGCCATGCATAGGCCTGTGCCGCTGCTTGCTCCTCTCTCCACCCACATTGGCCGGAGTCGAAGCTGCCAGATTTCCTGGGCAAAGGGCTTTTTGAGATGAGGAGGAGGGCTCAGACCCAAGGGAGGCAATTATTTTTCTAATGGCTTGATTCAAAATTTGGGAGGCAGTAAGTGGGGTCTCAGGCCAGGCACAGAAAATGTCTATCCATGACAAGCAAAGACCTGTTCCCCCGAGTCTCTATTGATTTATATAAACGGGCAAGAAGTCACATGGACCTGACAGCTGACCAAATCCCATGAGGCCCGTGCTGCCTCCCTTGCTGGATACGTGCCCGTCTCCTCCGCATCCTCGTCCCCACAGACTCCAGGCCACCCTGCATGCCCGAGGACTGAGCAAATGCTGCTAGCTTCAGGACAGGATATGCATGGGCAAAGACACAGCTGGTCCCAAAGAGCACACCACCCAAACAACAGAACCAAACAACAGCACGGACCAAAAGTTTGAAAAGAAACAACAGGCAAGATTCTTTCAAGCCCATCTTGGATCCGTGTCAATTTGGTTAGCTAAGTCCATGTCATTTTTTTTTTCAAAAATTACTTATTTTTCAAGGATGTGTGTATGTAGGGAGGGTGGGAGTCCTCATTATGGCTCTGCAAATGTGAAAGAGAGGGCTAGAAATGTGACATGAGGCCATAGGTTTTAAGTTTGGAGATCAAGAAGAACTCGAGGAGAGCAACACGGTCACTTTGTTCTCAGAGTTTTGTATCCCCAGATAATTTCCTCATCTCACAGTGCAGGATCCCCTCGCAGCCACTGAGGAGGTAGGCAAGAAACCATCAGATCCCCGTGAGAAGAAGAAACTTGCCCGAGGTCACACGAATAAAGTGTGATCAAGACTGGGAGAAGGCAGCAATTCCTGCGCAAGGTTCCAGGGTGAGTGTGAAAGTGAGAAAAGGGTTTTATCATAGAAACAGCAGTGTTATTAAATTAGCTATGAAACGCGCACATCCAGGAACAATGGAGACTCCTGGTGTGGGCAACTCTAAGGTGTCCAACCAGAGGGTTTCCTTAAAAGAAGTTCTAAAGTTTATTTTCTTTTAATTTATACAATGGAATAAAAGGAAAATAGGATATGTTTCCCCATTTTCCTGCCCAATCCAGAAAGCAAAGGACTGGCTGAACCATGCCGATTTCTGTCTCTGTGCGACCCTCTGTGCTGTGTGGTATCTCTGACAAGGAACTGTAGCTAGCCCAACTTCGCATGACATCGAATCTGTATTGACTTACTGAAGTGCTGGGTGGGGCAGGAAGTGGGGAGCAGGGGGACAGCTCAGCCAGGGGAAGTGGGGCAGCCTAAGCCCTCCATCTCTTCTGCTGCTCAGTTGCAAAGTAAAAAGGAAAGAGAGAGAGAAAGAGAGAGAGAGAAAGAGAGAGAGAGAGAGAGGCAGGGAAAACAGGGACATAGAAAGCCACAGAGAGGAAAGAGAAACCAGAGACCAATGTCCCCTTTCTGACTTTCAACCAAGACAAAAAATTACTCTGTGACAAAAAGAATATAAGAATTTCCCATAATTAAAAAAAATTCCCCAGACAACCCAACAAACGAGGATGTCAGTCTCCGAAACGGTGGCAATACCAAAGATCAGTGGCGGCTGGGCTCCTGGAGGCTGTGCGTGGGCACACACCAAGCTGCATCTGTCTGGACACGATGTCATGTGTTCTGCCTCTAATTCAGGCCACAGGGGTATACTGACCTCGGTCAGGGAAGCCAGACTTCCTTCAAGTCATAATAATCAAAACCTTCCATGTACACCTTGCATTGTCGCTTCCCACACGTTTAAAGTGTATTCCCTCACTTCTGGCCAGCCTAAATTACAGGCTGCCTAGGAATGGCGCTATTTTACTGAGATAAGGCTCCTAAGTGTGAGAAAAGGGAATGTATTACAGCCCATGCACAAAAACCAGTCCATGTGAACAAGGTCAACAGCAGCTTGGCTGAGAGAACCTGCTCAAATGACTGTCCCTGGTGCAGCGACCAGGTGCAGGAGTCTGTGGGAGAGACAGAGACTTCTCATCCAGGGCCTCTCTGATTAATTTGAAAATCACTTCCAAGCTGGCAGCAAGTTCCACAAGCCAAACAATGATTGTGGAGGTAAGGGAAGCCATTTAGTTTACAAATAGAATTGCCTTTGACCTTGACCAATGGTCAGAGGCACTGGCCTGTCTGCAGCTTGTGCAGGATATATCTAAGTGGGAGGTCTGGTAAGCATAGTTTGGATTTCCCAGGCCCTAGGTCAAAGAGGGTGTAGAGAACAACATCTTTTAGGGCTTCATTGAAAACAAATAAAAAGACCCTCAGCTTTGCCCCATGGGAGAAGCTTGAGATCTGACCAAGGGTTTGATTACAGATGTCCTCTCCTGCAGTCTGCTGGGCAAAAGTCTCCTGTGTGAGTCAAGAAATTAGAGGGGAATGAGACACGACTCAACTTGTTCCCCATCTGGGTCGTTATTTGCAAGCTTTGGCCTACAATATGGCTTCTGTTGTTCTGGGACTTTAACAACATCCTCTTGCCAGAAGAAATAATAACAAGCTTGTTCTTCGAAAGTGACCCTGCACAACGGCCGCCCCACATGCGGGAGGGTCCTGACCTGGCTGAATGACTTCAGAGTTCCCACACTGCCCGAGCCCAGAACCACAGCTGCAAGGCTGGCCTCCGAGCCGGTGCAGAGCCTCAGAGCCTCCGAGCCTCTCACGCGGGCTCCGCGAGCGCAGCGGGGCTCACACTTCACCTTAGCGCTTGCCAAGCAGCACAGCTTTCCAGGATTCCAGGACACTGGGAAGACTTTGTGGGGAAGGAAATAATGTCATCCGGCCACTGGGCCCAGAAAGTGAGGCTGAGTCGCTCTCAGCTACCACATGCGGCCAAGTGCAGGCCACCCCCTCACTGGCTGCCCTCCAGAGATAGCTCTTGCTGGGAGCTCACAAACGCAAGGGCTCTGAGACTCACCCTGGGTGGTGACAGACCGCTTAGAGAGCTAAGCCCACCCCACCCCTCCTCGCTGCGGGAAAGAGTCCACTGGCTCTGGTCTGCTTAGAAAAAAGCGCAAAGGGCGCCGCCGCACAAGCTGGAGGGAAAGCAGAGTTGCCCGGGTGTTACTCTCCACGTCAGCCCAAACAAGTGCCCGTGAGGCCCAGCCGGCCCGGTAGCGCCGGCGACGGGGCACGCGTCCCTGGGGAAATGCACGCGCGAGCCCTGCTACGCACAGTGCCAGCCAAAGACTGAGGCCATGTCACTAACGGGAGAAGGACACACAGCCTTGACTCGCTGCCCTAGCCACCCGAGAAGAGACCCCTGCTCCACCCACGGGACAGCCCCGGGGAAAATGCCCTGCCACCCACAGCAGCCCAACAGCACTCTGCCCCGGCACCAGCCGGAGCGGGCTGTGCCCTGGCCAGGCTGTGCAGGAACAAGCCAGGCAGCCTCGGCAGCTGCAGTGCTCTCGCGCCCCGTGCCACCCACATCCCCTCGGCGGGGCAGCCCGCCCCGGCACCAGCAGGCTGCCGCCACCTGCTCCCACCGCAGGCAGCAGGCACAAGGAAGCGCGAGTCTCCAACTCTCACCTGGCAGTGCCGCAATCTGCTCTCTCCCCTGATGGGAAAAAATTAGAAAGTATTAAACAGGCGTAAAGAGAAAAGGCAGAGAATGCTCACTCATCTTTTCCTATGAACAAAACAACAAAAAAGATCCTGGTGGCCACTTGCCCCACTCGGGACCCACCTCCCCAGCAGCGCACCCTCTCCAGCCTTCTCTCTGCCCGCTGGTTTGCTAGATGCTTCACACGGACAGAGCAGCCCACGGGTGGTCGCCTGCACACGACTTCTCTCGCTTAGCATGATGTTTTTGCCTCTTTTTGAATCACTGAATAACCCTCCACGGTAGGGACAGACCTCACTTCTCTTCTACTCTCCCATGTACCCCAGTGTCCCCCAGCGCACCTTCTCCCTCCGTGCCTCACGTCTATTCGAGTCTCCAACATCTCAACAAATGCACCACCCATCCTGTTGTTTAAACCAAAAACTAAGAAGTACCCGTGAAACTCTCTTCTCAGGAAGAACTTCACTTAAACCTGCCCGCTCCCCACCGGCCCAGCAGGGCCACCGTCACCTTGAGTCTGCACCACATCTCTTCTCACTGCTTCTCCTTTTCCACATCTCTCCATCCGGGACTCCTCAGCCACGGCAATCTCCTTAAACTGTAAGCCACACATCACGGCCTTGCTAGGAGACTCTGATCACCTCTCATCACACAGAAGAAAATCCGAGACTCTTGAGCCGTTTCCTAAAGCCCGCTGACGTTACAGTTGGCCCCGAGCAGTTCCTCCATCTCTGGGCACTGCCTTCTCTTGCAAGCACGGTGGTCCCAACATGGCTTCCTCCAAGTGGACTTCAAAGCGGCCTTTGCACCCACTGCCCGGAGCGCTCCCGCCTCCAGAACAGGACTCGGCTGAAGAGCTGGGGCTGAGGAAGCCTCCTCAGCCTCCAGCCACCTTTCCCTCCCTCCTCCTTCCTGTTGTCACCCTGGCTGTACTCAGGAGCTGACGAAGGAGTCTAACCTGCTCTCATGACCGCAGCCTTGGACAGCGTGCCCCACAAATGGTACGAACGTGCACACGAGTGAACAAGTCTATTCACCTTCAAGAAGCTCAGTGCCAAACGATCAGGATCAGCTGTGGGTAGACTGTGCTATCTTCTTGACAGCCGTGCACAGGGTGTCATTCTGGTGACAGCAGATGAGCAAAGGTTTTCCTCAGTCCTTGCTGAAGTGGGCAGTGTGGCTTCTAGCCCAGGTAGTCCGGCTTCAACTCAGAGCTGTGCCAGGGAACCTGGCGGCACCCACCAAACATGGGTTGGGGAAGAGCGGCCCCTCCGGAGGACTGTGCCGCAAGCACAGAGACTCCCAAGGGTGGCATGTGGCTTTGAAAGCACCCCTTCTTTTCTAGCCCATGGCTCACCTCCTGCTGTGCAGCCTGGTAGCTAACAGGCCACAGACTGGTACCTGGCATGGCCCTGAGGTAGGGACTCCTGGATTATCCTACGCTCTACTATTATTTAAGAATATAGGTCTATACAAAAACCAGATTTGACAATAAAACTGCTGTGTTACACCAGCAGCAGCCTCTTACGTCTGTGATTAACACGTCTGGTGTTGGCATCATCTTCGCTTAGGCTTAACTTAATCCTTGTGTTGTTCTGTTCATCATGACCCGAGGAGCAGGAGGGTACTTATACATGTACATGTGAGTCTGTGTACACATGTGTATACAATGCTTGATCATATAGGTTGTGTCATATGCCCTGTGGTGTTTGCACAATGCAGATCACCTAACGACCCACCTGTTGACCGAGGTCTCCCTTTCTCGTGAAGGCAGGACCATTGCCTGTCTTGTATCCCATCCTGTCCCTGTGCCCGGTCATGCACAGTATCAGTGCTGTAGATGGATGTACAGACAGACGGGGACAGGAGGGAAGAGGGCAGGAGGTGGCAGGCAGAGGGGAGGGCTCCAGCGGAGTAGAATGTCAGAGCACACTCAAGGCTGGCTTGCCTCTGGCCAGGAAGTTAATATATTTTCTTCCTGCAGCTTTATGCTGATACTGTAGCTCTTATGACCCAACATCGTCAGGAATATGGCGACTCGACTGCTAACGGACATCAGAAATCAAAGGCTGCCCTGCCTTTTTAACCTTCTAGATCCGTTCATATTTTAAAAACATATTTCTCTTTGGTACCTCAGTCATTAGCTCAAAGGTCAGAACATCTGGCCCCTGTAGCCATTTTGCTTTATAATGAGCTATTACATTTTGGCCTGAAAAGATTATATTCCATCCCCTTTAGAGACAATGCACAAGTTACCCTGGAGGCACTTTAGTAAATTGAAAAACCACCCCTGGTGCTGATGGAATACGCCAAGCCCCGGGCAACAGAAAGGTCACAGATCTGAAACCCAGAGATGACACAGACTTCTCTGGTCAAAGCAGGACACAGCCACAGCCTGAGCACAGACACACGCTCTTCCCCCTCGATGTTCCGGAGCATCGCTTGTCACATGGAGCGCCAATCTGCCAGGCTTCAGCTTTGCCATTTGTGCCTCTGAAAGCAATCATGCTCAAACATCGCTTGGAAGTAAAGCTCATGCCAAAGATCCTGCGCTTCTTAAACCTTACCATTTCTTTGAGCCGTTCTGTCAAAGGAGTAGTTTAGAGAAACTGAGGCACTAGGCATGCTATTTCATAAGAAAAAGCTGCACTTTTTTAGCCAAATATTTCCTTGGCCATTTTTAAAAACTTATAGTTCATCCATCCTGACATAAAATAGCTCCTAGATGACACCAGAGCCCCATTCATATACCCCTGTAGTGATCTAGCCCTACTCCTGAAGAGCACTTCACACAGTGGAAGAGCCAAAATCCTCGGGTGAGGTGACTCAGGACTAGACGCTTAGAAGAGCCAATTTAATGAGATCCCAAGCTCTCTGTGGCCTGCTCGAATTTGCTATGCCCTCTGCACCCAATGGGCAAAGACTGGACAAACCTAAGCCAAAGTCTCCTGGTTGCAAATGCTCTCCTTTCACCCCACCCCTGCCCCATCCTAAGAAGCCCCATGATCCCCCTGCTGTGCAGCCGACACACAAAAATAACAGGAGAGCTGGTCTCAATCAATTCAGCTGCAATTTTTCAGTCAACTGGCAATCTAATATAACAATACTCATGAATTAGGGCTGGGGCGTAGCTCAGTGGTTAGAGCACCTGCCTAGCAAATGCAAGGCCCTAGGTTTGATTCCCCAGCACCATATAAGCCAGGAGTGGTGGCGTATGTTTGTAACTCCAGCACTCAGGAGGATGGGACAGGAGGATGGCTATGAGTTCAAGGCCAGCCTGGGCTACATAGTGAGTCTAGGACCAGACTGTACTACAAAGCAAGACCTCATCTCAAAAATAAAGTTGCGATGAATATACCATACTAAGGCATATGTCAATCTGTCAATCTATTCTAAACGTAAAAGGTTATTAAAGAAAAAAAAGACTTCTCTAGAACTGACCTGTCCCAGTTAGCCACACCAGCTGGCTAGAAGACAGGACTCTGGAAACCCTGTAGTTCTTCCTTCCCTGTCCCTCAACATCTGAGGCTACAGCTGCTTGGAGCTTTTGTCACTAATCATCTTAAGACTCAGAAAGGGACTGAGTAAATCACATCTCAGTACAAGACTCGCTGGGAGGCTAAATAAGCTTGGCGACCCAACACACCAGGAGTTGCGCCAACCACCAATTGCTGCTGTTTCATTAAGGTGCTCAGGCAGGAGCCCGAGGGAAGTGCTTTCTTCTGCCGGCCAAGGACTCAGCTGGGATCTTGGTTTTCTTTTTTTTTGTTTTTGTTTTCTTATGAAATCTAGTTCTCTAAACCCAGGGAATCTGACTTCCAAAGCATAAGCAGCCATCAGCTCACAGTCTGCCTGTCACCACAGCCTGTGCCCGGCCCGGGGCACCGGCCCTGCCAGCTGCTACCTTCACGTGCCGCCTGCTCCCCCTGCACTTTCATTTCTTCCCCTTTCCTCCACTCTTTCTGTTTTCTTCCTTGTCGCCTACACCCCTCCTCCGCTCTCTGTCACACCCTGGCCTGACACCAAACTACCAAACAGGCAGAACTGAGAGGAGGAAAAAGCCCACAGAAATGAGTCCTCTCAACCTTTGCCTCCTAATTGATGAGTTTTGACAAGTGTATGCCCCGTGGGTAATCACACCTGAATCAGGACACACCCGAATCAAGATACAGAACTGGTCTATCATCCCCAAAAGGCCCCCAGTTCTGACCTGCCTAGAACACGCAAAGCCAACCTCTGGTGAGGTAAATCAGACCCATGGTTGCTCAGGGCAGGGAGCTGGGGACTGGCTGCAGAGGGGAACAGGGGACGTCTGGGGTGGTGGGAACATTTGATGCTCTGAGTGAAGCAGTGGTTATACATGCAGATGCAAAGGCTCTGGTGAGTTTGAAAGAGCACAGCTTTGCCTAGCCTGGCAAGGAAGGGAGAGTGGTGGATCTGGCAGGGAAATGGGCAGAAGCCCACATATGGCAAGCCAGGAGTGTATGAGAGCAACCTGCACTTTACTCCTACCACCCTGAAAGCCTTTCGGTGGTTTTAAGCTTCACCTCCAAGATCCTGAGCCCATAAACCCAGTGGGGAAGCCAGTGCTCCTGAGGGTCCCCACTACCCAGTGGGGAAGCCAGCACTCCCAAGGGTCTGCCACCCAACTCACCTTCACCCAGAGTCTGCTTGAGTAAGTCATGCTTGGCCTGGAGCTTGGTGATGAGGTTACTGCCATTCACATACTCTTTAAATTTCTGTAAGACACATAGCACAGGAAGTTAGAAGAGGACCAAGTGACAGCTTCCTGCCTCTGGGCAACTTCTGGGACAGGGCGGCTGAAAGGGAGGGACTCGGGTCTCCCTAGGTATGGCCAACAGAGAGCTCTGCCTGTGCTCCTCCATCTGCTGAGGGCTGCCCCATCAAGGGTCGCACCAGGCTTATTAGGTAGAGTCCGGGGGCAGAAAGGGCATCTCGTGAGAATGGGGAGGTAACAGCTGCTCTTGTCAGGTAAGAGTCCTGGGCAGCACGAGCCAAGGATGTATATGGTCATCAAAGCTCTGCTGTGCTTCTGGGCCAATAGCAATCAGGATGGGAACTGAGCCCCACCTGACAGCCTTTGTGCACCTGTCAGGGAGGAGTCCCGGGGCTTGTCTTTCTCTTGTCCCCCTCTGTGAAGAAGGAAGAGCTCCCCAGGTCCCTGAGACACTTGTGCATTGCCTGGATGAGACAAGAAGTTAGACACAGGAAGGGGTTTGCCCTGGTGCCATGGAGAGGAAACAGGGAGCCTTGACTAGCTCAGAGGGGTTGGAATGGCAGAGTGGGCCTCCAGAACCAGAGCACAGTGGCCAGCCAGTGTTCAGCCTGGGCCTCAGTAGCACCGCCGCACAGGCAGCGGCTGTCCTTGCCCCTCCGGGCCTGTACTCCACACAAGTGCTCGGAGCTAGCCAGGAGAGGCCTCTGGCCCGCTGCCCGGTGCCGCTGGGGCCACGCTCTGCCTGAACCCCGGCCTCTCTCCAAGGAGGTGAGAAGGAAAAAACAAGTGATCTACAAGCACGCAAGGCAGCAACGGGCCGGTGGCAGGGACTGCACAGACACATATCATTCATGGGCCGTGGACTGGAAGGCCAGGACGATGGCACTGCAGAGGGGATACGCGGCAAGGCCAGAAGGAAGAAGAGGCCGGTGGGGACACCCCAGGAAGAACTCGGCGAGGAGGAGGAACAGCAACTGCAAACACCCCGAGGGTACAACTACAGAGCAACCCTAGTGACTGGGGCCAATGGAACAGCAGCTCCTCGCTGCCCCAACCCGCGCCCTCTGACAAGGTCAAAGGGGCAGGGGGATGGTCAGGACCCTGCGACTCGTCTGAGGGAGGAGGTCTCTGACACCTCCATCCCTGCAGGGGAGGCAGGTACAGGAAAATGCTCTCAGGCGAGAGGCTCACACACACGTGCACACACTCACACACGCAATGGGGGTGCCTTGCACCAGCCCTCTTCCATGGGCTCCTGGGGTACCTGTGCAGCTCGGCAGACCCGGCCCCTTGGTCGTTAGGAGTCACTCCCTTCACACCCAAAGAGCCCTTGGCTGTTGTCATACTTGCATGCAGAGACTCTCCCAATCTTGAACTAAAGGGAAAAACATCGTGGCACTTGTCTGCCTAACGGGGACACGGAAGCCAAGAGCGACAGCCACCCACTCTATTCCCTTGGGTGGGTGAATCAACATCCTGGGCCCCACTGCCCCCCCACCCCCAGACTACAGGGAAAACAGACTTGTGCACGTCTCCAGGTGGGCTTGTCGCTAGAGCAGGAGACTGAAGGGACAGGTTCCTGTCCTGCTGTCCCTGGAGTCTGGGCTCTCACCCCTCATCTGACAAGGGACCACGAGGGGCCCAGGGTCCATCTCGGGGAGGCGCAGTCTGAGGGCTGCATGTTCACCTGCGTGCACGCCCAGTTTGGGAAATCCCACGAGGCTCTTGTGGATGCCTCCAACACCGACACCTGCTCATGTCCTCTTCCCTTTCATGTCCAAGCACGTAGAAAAGTTCAGCTCTTATTCGCAAGGCCTCACTCCTCTTGGTAGCAAAGTTCTAATCCCTACATGAAACTCGCACTTTAGCCCAGTGTCAACTGGCTGGTCCAGATTACAGCCCGAGGACCATTGTTTGCTGTGGAAGTAGGCACAGCCAGGGCTTCCAGCCCGCCACCAGCCCTGGCCCGCTGTCTTCACTTCCTGCAGACTAAGCCCAGGTCTCACCACCACCCTTCACCCAGTGTAGACTGAGCCGAGGTACCCTGCCCACTGCCTCCACAGCTTGCCTGTGATTTGAAGCCTTGCCTCCCCGGCCACCTGCCACCATCTTTGCTGAGGAGCCATACCTCGCAGTGGGTCCAGGTCATGTCTCCCTGCCTGCAGCCATATCCCGCCACTATCCTTAGCCTCAGATCTGGACCAGTGTCCCCCCACTAACTGCCATCACTAGCCATCACTCGCTGTGGACATAAGCCCAGGTCTTACCGGCAGCTGCCATCACCTGCCACAGCTTTAGTCTCCCCACCCGCCGACATCTCCTGCCATGGAAGTTGTGAGGTTACATTTTGGTCTATGATACATTGTTTTTTAAGTTTAGCTCCTTTCCTTTCCTTTCCTGCGACCAATCTAGTTTTCTTTCCTTTTCTTTCTTTTCCTTTTTTCTTCTCCTCCCTTTTGTTCTCTTTTCCTTTTGTCTATTCTTAGCTTTTTTCCCTTTTCTCTTTAAATTTTTTTCTTCTTTTTTCCTTTCTTTTTGTTCTCCTTTTGTTTTGTTCTGTTTTCATATTTTTGTTTTCTTCTCTTTTTTCTTCCTTCTCCCTTTTCCCTTTTTATTTCTCTTTTTTCTTTTTAAGTTATTTCTCTTTATTCTTTTTTCTAATTTTCATTGACCCCATTTTTACCATGATTTTTGTGTTCCTCTTTGTTTTCATTTATCTTCTTTTCTGTTTTCCCTTTCTTCTCCTTTCCTTCCAACTCTTTCTCTATATAATCAGCTGGTCGTTAAATCACTCCCTCTCTTTATTAACTCTCTGAACCATATATTCGAAAGTATTCTACAGATCTAGAAGCTACACTTTCTCCACTTCATTCTCAACTCTCCCGGACTCTTCTGAATCTTGCTTATAGTGCCCTTAACTGTTAATTTCAGTCTGGGATAAGAAAAATGACAGTGTGTCCACTACTGTATAAGTACTCTTCTGCTTTTTGGTTGATACCTAAAGCTAACCTCTAATTATAGTCTGCTCTCCGCTTACTCCAACACCCCATGTAAGGAGAATGATTAACTATCAATAATTAAAAATCACATAGACATCATGCCCAGACCCCGCCTGCACTTCAGAGTCCACACAGCAGGCCTGACCTCCATCCATTGCTGCCATGTACCAGAGGCATCCAGGAAGCCATATCCAGACCCTCACCTATACCTCAGAGCCAATGCAATGGGGCCTACCTGGCACCCATCTCTACTGAATGCCAGAGACACACATGTAGCTGTGCCCCGACCCCTGCCTGCACATCAGGGCCCATGTGGGTCCATTCTTGTCCTCTAAATCCAAAATTCTCTCCTCCTTTTGTGTTGTTCTCTTCCCTCTGCTTCCCATGGAAGTTCTCATCTCTTGATGCTGTTCTTTCATCTTTTCATATTTTTGGCTTTGGGTTCACGTCACCATCTGTCACTGGAGGCACCCAGAGGCATCCACTCCCTGCATGACCTGCCAGAAGGCGAGAGCGTGGCAAGTCTGACAGCTGCAACAGCAGCAAATCCTCTCAAAAATAGACCCAGTACCTGGCAACTACCAAGTGGGAAAGAACAAACGACTCGTCCTGTAACAAGGAGCCCCACCTCGGTGACACAGACAGCATAATATACACCCATACAACAACACTCTTCACTATCAAAAACTAGAGATTGCTCAAAGAGTGACCACAGCAAGCCAAAGGCACAGTCAATAGCAAGATGAGAAAACATGGGGGCAAGATGCCCCAGAACCCCCCCAGCCCACTAAGGGAGACTCAGATAGAGCCAGAGGAAGATCCCAAATTCCTTAACTTGGAAACAAATATCGGAAGAACACAAGACAGACTCAGACAACAAACTACACAAAATGTGTCAAGAATACAAGACAGACTGAGATAACAATTTAAGCAAAATACATGAAGAATTCGAAAAAAGATTTAACCAAAGAACTTAAGGAAGAAACAAATGCAAAACTAGCAGAACTATAGACGTCAATACCGGACATGAATGACAAGTTCACTAAAGAATTCAAAAAATATAAAGAAGAGCACCAAGAGGTGAGAACTTCCAGTGAAAGCACAGGGAACAGAGGGCACAAAATGAGGAGAGAATTTCAGATTTAGTGGACAAGAATGAAAGAATAAACCCAGACTGTTAACAACCGTGAAATAATTCAAATTATACCCTGAGGCCCTGCCGCCTACAGGTACAAGTGTATCATACTGAGATAAATCCCCAACTTATTTTTTATTTTTAATTTTGAGACAGAGTCTTGTTTAGTCCTGTCTAAGTTGCTTTTTTGATGTTAGGACATAATACCTGATACCTACAACTTAAGGAAGGAAAGGTTTATTTTAGCTCTTCATTTCTGGGGGTCTTAGTCCATTCATGGTAGGCTGGCAATGGTGGGAAGGATCTGGTGTAGAACAGCTGCTCACGGCATTGCAAGGGGAATGTTCAGGAGTTGGGGAGAAGCTGAAGCAAGAGTATACCCTTCCTTCCAGGCCGCACCCTCTGTGACCCACCACACTGTCAGTAATCTGCCCCTCCAAACCAGGCTCCACCTCTTTACAACATGTGAAATCCATAGATAATCCACAACATCCAAAACCATGAGCCTTTTGGGAGACATGTCAGATCCAAACCATAACAGTTGCTAAATTGTTCAAGCTATGTTTGACTTTGCACTCCTTCTGTCTCAATCTCCCTGAGTGCTGGGATTCTAATACCAGCCTTTTTGATTGACAAACTTTAAGGTATGGATGTCATGATCACTAAATAAGCACATGACATGAGATCTGAAAAGATATCACATGTACTGAGCAACTGAAAAAGGACAATGACAATCCGTAACCATGAGATGAATCCCTCAAGAGGATATTTAAAGTAGTGACAGATTTGAGACCTACCAAGGACATCACCTATAGGACCTTTCAGAGGAAGGAGTCCTTCTTCACAGCTGCATGCAGGAAAGAGAAACCTAGCTGATATTAACTTAAACTAACAAAGAATATGATCTCGGTACATATAAAATTGGAGTATAGTTCCTTATAGAAAATGGATGAAATTTTGTCCTATTCTGAGCTGGTCAGCCCACTGTGAAGTGTTTCATCTTAGAAAAAGCATCCGCAAATGGAATCTGTTCAAAAGCCACCTGAACAAGAGCTTTCAAAGCAGGTAGGAAGGACTTGATGTATATCTAGCTTGGGGAAAGGCAATCCAGCTCCCTGCATCCATGGAAAGACTGTCATGTAGCCTTAACCTTGCTATGGGCTGTTCCAGAGAACAGAAGCAAGGTCAATGCAGAAATGCTGGAGCACAAGCTTCTGAAGATAAAGAAACCATTCTGATCTCCAAAGCCCGCTACAACCCAAGCTGCAGGGCGGTTATGAAGAGGCAGCTTCTAAGACCAGGCATGCAAGCAGAGCTGAGGGTCTACTGCTCCGGACATGGGTCAGAGAAGGAGAGGTCTCTCACAAAGCCAATGTTCCACGTTCAGCAAGCCCCTATTCAACTGAGCTGCCACGGCCCTGGGTCATTGTTTCCTCTGTCTCTGGCCAAAAGCAGAGTAGCTAGTCTTGGGCTTTTCATAAGGGGTAGCAACTTAAAGCAGTTTGCTTGGACAGTGCTGAAAGCATTACTCCCAAAGCCTGCGCCAAATTTAAGACATTTCAACCCAAGTCCATGGACATACCACTTTAGGATTGTTACTTTGTTACTTGGGTCTTGTACCCAGCGTCCTTAACTATATTTCTTTTACCTGAATGAATAAAACTTTCTTTTTTGCAGCAGGAAATTTTTAATAACAATCACTTGAGATCATGCTAATACTGTCCATTGGTAGTTTACCTTCTGCATTCTGGAAAACCCAGCCAGACAACTTCATATTAAAAGATTGTTGGAAGATTTTCAGGCCTCATAAACCGGGTGATTTTGCTGTCTCTCACTTCTCAGGCTGTTCCCAGAGCCACAGCCAGGTAGCCAGCAGACACTGGCTGGTTCTAGAGCTGGGATGCTACTTACTGTGAAGTAAAACATCTCGGTTTCCTGCTGGTTGGCTCTCCTTTTGGCAATGTTGATCTTGCTCATGTAGGTCTCAGAGGCGGCTGACTTGACAGACTCTGTGGACCGGCTATGCTGGAAGGCATCCGAGACATCGAAGTCCTCCACGGTCAGCATGTCCTGCAAGGTCTGCATGGTGGCATCCAGGGTTTTTCTAACCTGGGAGAAACATAAGGCATCCACAAACCCTTTATTCTTACGATGCCTTTGCCACTTTCAAGTCCTTTGCCCGGGGCTTACTTCATTCCTTTAGAAAGCATTTCTAGAAGGCAGCAAGACAAAGATGCTCACTCCCATTCTATTAATGTTACAGTTTAGATCTGAAATGTCCTCTAAAACCTCACGAATTTGAAAGGTGACTGGATCATGAGGCCTTATATGCAGAGGTGGATTCATCCATTGATGAGATGAGCAGCCGAACGTGTAGGAGAGAGAGCCTCACGGGTCACTAGGGTGTGACCTGGAGGGTTGGCCCCAGCTCCTCCTTTCCCTCTCTGCCTCCTGGCTGCAGGGCATGAGCAGGGAGTGTCCTCTGCTAGTCCCTTTTACCATGCTGCTTTTGCCTTGGAGCCTGTTGACAATGGACTAAATCCTCCGAAACTATGAGCCATGTAAATCTCTCCTCATTTAAGTTATGGGTGTCAAGTATTGTGCCTCATTAGTGAAGGAGCTGGCTAATATGTTTGACATGGAAATTAAAGCAAATTAGTCATTGGTGCAAGACTGAAAAGCTGGCTGGGTAGAAAGACAGGGTGCCCAATCTAAAGGTATTTTACTGCGTTGCTTCTGCCATAGGGAACCTTGGGGAATATGATGGACAAGGGACTCAAATTTCTGTTGTTTCTCTTTGCCTGGTTATATAGCCCAAACTAGCTGCCCGAATGGGGGCAGTCACTTGAGCAGGGATAGCACTAGAGGTACCCTTGGTTCTCTTATTCAGAGGAGGGCCAACAAGGTATAGGCAATGGTGGGCAGCAACCTGCCATATGTGAACTCTTCAGTGACTGGCTGGCTTCTATCAAAAGCTTCACTGAGAGGGGAAACAGAGGCAGCCAGTCGCTGAGGATGCTCAGTGAGGGCTCCACCTTTCCTCCTAGCATCAAGTGATAGCAAAAGGCTAACGAGAGCAGAACCTAGGGCTCCAACCTCACACGACACCCGTGAGGATGGTGTCTAAGTGGTGGACCCTACACTTTGATGTGTATAAGGGTGTCTTTTCAAAACAGAGAAAACCCATATCAACATCTGTTGTAGATTATTGTCACTCCGAGTCCTTTCCTGTCACTCAGATATCAGCTAACATCATCTCCCATGCCATCAGACCCCCTTGACGTTTTAACCTAGTGCTTATCACTGTCTAATACTGCGTCTTGACTCATTCATCAGCTTGTTTTGTACTCAAATTTCTGTTTATTTTTTCCTTTGGAATAAAAGCCCCATAAGAGGAGGTACAATATGGTGTTGTGTTCATTAACTTTATTCTTAACTTTAAGAACTAAACTTTATTTTGTGTGCGCCCACAAGTACTTGAATAAATATTACTTAAATGTTTGTTGAATGAATAAACCAGCTGTTTCAACACAGACTGACTGGAAGCTCAGGTTGGGAACAAAGCAACACCAAGAGAGACCTTTTCAGTGGCCCTGATTTTCCACTTTAAGTCTCATTAAAATTCTTATCCACATACTGTTCCACGTAAACAATTTAAAATCCTTGGGGGGAGATGAAGAGCACGAAGAAAGAATCCCCTCCACCCCTCCTGCTTCTTGTCAGCCCTGAGAACAGTCTGTCTCCATGTGACTTTTCCTGAGTGCTTGGGGTCTCACCACTGTCAGCCCCAGTGTGCCTCACTTCTGCCCTTGATCTGTCCTCTGTGGAGACGCCAGGTGGCCCTGTCCTGCTCCCCAGGACAGCCTGCTGGAGACTCTAGGGCAGAGGCCATGTCTTTCCACCTCTACCATGACTACAGTTCTTAAGGATAAACTTGCCCATGATCTTGAGTGACACCACCATACCCAAATGTTCTTTCTCCAGGGGCCTCCAGTTAGCCAACATCATGGGGAGGTGGGTCATACCCAGGTTAGAGTAGAACATTTCTCATGTGGCTTCTATAGGACACATCAAAACAGGACCATCTCAGCAGGCCTTTCCCTTTGTGGCTACCTGGTGGAGGACACAGCCACCCAGCTGCACAGAGGCAGCCTGGGTGTGGGGAGAACGGTTCACTCCTTGGAGCTCAGAATCCATGACACAGGGACCTGAGCATCTGCAGAATTTGGTATCTTCAGAGGACCTGTCCAATCTGTCACGGCCACTGACTATGACAGTACTATTCTTCCTCTACCTTTCTGTCCAGGATTGTCCAAGCACCCCGGATTGCTTATTTCATTGTGTCATTTTAAATACCTACTGTGATTTCTGAAGAAGAAAATAGAAACTCATTGTAGAAAATTTTTTAAAAAAAGCACAAAGAAGTCAAAGGAATCCCCAAGAGTCCCATAGCCCAGATATAAATATTTAAAAGAATTTTCCTTGTTTTTTTCCCAGTGTCTATAAACACACACAGATGCACAGCCTTTAGCCACCCTGGATGTGCCCTCATAATGACCACACTGAGCAGAACCCCCCCTCCTCACGCCACACCTTCCTCCACTTCACATCTGTGAGCATCCCCTGGCCATTCAAGATTCTGGGTGTGTGTGGTCACATAGTTGTGCAATCTCCCATCACGTCTTCTGTGTCTGGGGACAGCCGCCTCCCCAGGGCAGGCCAGGCCTTTGTACAGAACTTTCGCAGTCCCAGAGCGTGCTCACCTCCTCGTTCTCGATCTTGAGAGTGGCCAGTCTGGACTGCAGCTGGTGGTACCTCATGAGCAGCTCTGTCTGGACGGGCTGCTGTGCACTGACCTGGCACACCTGTGGGAAGAAGGTGGCACAGGGCTGGCTGTCACCCACATCCTTACTGGCAGCAAGCTGAAGAGACTTGTGGAACACCAGCCAGCTCCGGGACTGTGCTTCCAAGTCCACCCTCCTGTGATGGCCAGGCCACTACTTTCTCTATTTCTGTAGCAATCGCGTGTTCCCAATGAGTTTTAACATAGTCTTGCTAAGAGAAACTAATCTGTAAATTTCAAGACAGGAACTTGTAGCTAATTCATTAATTCTAAGGCAGGAAGTTGTGGCAAGAAAGCAATTGCCTAAGAGAAATCAAAGGCAAGGACGAGGCAGAGGGACAGGTGAGCAGGGGCCCTCCCCACGGGAAAGGCACCATGTCTGCCAGGGCACTCTCACTCCTCTGCCCCACCCCGGCCACTCCTGTGGCTGGGCGGGCTGGATGACATGGAGGAGGGACAGGAATCCAGCTGGCCTCCCCACCTGTGGAGCCACGTCTGCAGATCCAGTCAGCAGAGCATAGAAAATACACGTGGTAAGAATGGTGAATTTGTACTGATTGTGCACAGATATTATTTCCTAGGCTAGGGGTCCCCAGCCCTTGGGCATAAAAGGATACCAGTCAGTCCGTGGCCTTGCAAGGACAGATGGGTGACAAGAAGGAGGTGAGCACAAAGCTCCGCCTCCTGCCAGGTGCTCCTATCATGTTCTAACACTGCTGCCGATTGACAGGAGGTAGAGCTTCCTCACGCTGCAGGCCATTTCAAAGCTGTCCTCCCACAGCCTACTGCAGAACAAGTGCTCCTCCCCCACCCAAGTCCTTGGGAGAATGGTCTTCGGCTAGGATGGTTTCAGGACGCAAAAGGCTGTGCTCTGTTTCTATGTGAATACTGTGCCATTTTGTCTAAGGGACCTGAGCATCTGTGGGATTTGGCATCTGCAGGGGACCTGCCCAATCTGTCGTGGCCACTGAATGATGACGCTACTCCCTGTACCTTTCTGTCTAGGACTCTACTACCACCCACGGGCTGGGCTACCTATGTGCTTCACCCCTTCCAGGAACACAGCTCAGCTCACAGATCAGAAGGGGCAGTAAGGCCTGTTGACAAATGTAGCTATAGGCCAGAGCTCTCAGGTGGAGGGCAGGGGGATGCCCAGGAGCAGGGTGTCACCCTGCAGGAGGCCTGTCTTGCAAATGAGGACAGTGTGCAGAGCTGCCAAGAGCACAGGGCGGGGGCCACATCCTGTGACTCCACACTGTCCCTCCCACAAGCAGGTGCCATGCCGGCCCAGCTGAGCTGCCAATGGGACTTGGAGCCTGGCTATACTGGCCCTGGAGGCCGGTGTCTTCCTCACTTCCAGAGGAAGGAATACCATGGAATAGCCAGGGAGTTGTCTGCCTCAGGTATTTTGTTACAGCAATGAAAAAATACATAGCAGGGGTCCTGGGGCACCAACCTCGTCCCCCATGTGGGGCTGGAACTCGAACTTGAGTGGGGGGCAGAAGACCTGGTTGCACATGTCCATGACCGTGTGCTTGTCACTCCTAGAATCCAAGTTGTCCACAGCATTCTCGATGACGTCCAGGCCTTCGTGGCGGGAGCTTTCCAGGTTGTACTCAGCGGAGAGGTAGGTCCGGAAGGTGCGGGCCAGGCTGGCGTGAAAGCCCAGGTCACAGCACTTGGGAGAGGCAGCAACCACAGGGTGCGCATGAGAGCTGGCAGGTTGACTTGGAGTGTCCCCAAGTGTCCGTGTCCCTAGCCTCCTGGAACCGGGCCACCCAGCCACACCAAACCCCTCAGAGCAGTTGGCGCTGAGGTCTGGGTGATGGCTGAGCTTTACTCGGCTCCTGACTCAACACGTTTCTCATCTCACACACCTGCTCTGCCTGGGCCATGCTTCCTGTGGATTTGGTGGAAGTCGTTCCTAATAGCCTTCAAACTCAGACCTGTGTCAGATGCTCTGCTCCAGGGGCCCACACTGCCTGCACCATATTACCGTGATCCCTGCCGCTTGGCACAGCAAGGGCCTGTTTTTGAGCCCCGTGCAGGGTATGCGCCCCCGAGGGCAACCACTGGCCTTTGCGTCTCAGACCACAGGATGTGTTCAGTAAATACACAGCATGTGAGTGTGTGACAGGGCCACAGGAGCTGGAGAGAAGGAGGCGAATAAAAACGAAGAGGGGCCTGGCCCCCCACCATTCAGAGGCCAAGCAACTCCTCCCCTGGGAGGGTGAGTGGGTTCCCCTCTGCAGCCACAGGACAGCTCTAACAGGAAAGGACCCAGCAGCCGCAGAGCCCTTGGTTGGACCCCTGGGCATGGGCCACCGTCTGCACAGGAAGGGGAATCAAAAGACATGGTTTCCACTCAAATGCGGTGGCACAGAAGTACCCCAGTGCTGTCATGTGTGCTGTCCTTTCTCCAGACTCAGCTGTCCCTCTGCAAACCCAGCACAACTGTCACTCAAGAGTCAAGGTCCTCTGTCATCTTAAAGTGTCTTGCTTGCCCCCTGCCCACAGTAAAGCTGATGCATGGCCCTGTCCCACTCACTCTCTCCTCTCATGTGTGTCTGTCTGCTGGAACCTGGGCAGGCTGGGCACACTGCCTACACTGGGGATTCCCCTGAGGCATGACGCTGTCCCCTTCACATCCGGCAAAGAACCCAGTGTACAGGAGGAAACTTGGGAAGCGGGTACTGCCCGCACACTGCCCCAGCCAGCAGCGTGGCCCACCAGAAGTCATCCTCAGCCACGGAGGCAGAGATCCTGAGGGAAAATGCTCCCTGCACCTGCCGCCTCACATCAGCAAAGCCCCAAGGCGTCCTCCTTCCACGGAGAGGTCCCCAGCCTGTGCCCCTCTCCACCCAGGCCCCAGCACTCACATCGATGAGGTCAGACACATCGTGGATGTAGTATTTGCTGATGGCCGCGTTGGTAGCCGCCAGGTTGAGCAGGTAGTCGTTCCGTGCTTTGGTACACTTCAGCTTGTTCTCCGAGTACTTCGCCTGCCTCTGCAAGAAGAAAAGAGCAGGTGTCAGAGCCAGCCACCAGAGGGACTGCAACATTCTCTCCGGTGCTACCTGCCTTTGGATCCCTTCCCCTGCCTGTGGGGTGCCTGTGCACGCAGGTGAGCTCAGGCTGGACCCGGTCCCCACAAGCTGGCCCTGCCTGGCACGTGGGCAGCCAAAGATGACACTGTTTGCTACACAACATCTACCAGGTGGCACCTACCAGGGTGAGTCCAGCCTCTGTGGCTTCCCAAGGTGCCCGGATGGACTGGGAAGCCCTCTCTGACTGGCCCGAGTCTACTTCCTATGCCCCATCAGTCCACTCTGGCCCCACCTAGCCTCCTTTCTAAGTCACTCATAGTGACCTCAAACTTAGAATCCTCCTGCCTCAGCCTCTCGAGTGCTGGGCTTACAGGCATGCACCACCACACCCGGCTTATGTGGTGCTGGGGAAACAAACTCGGGTCCTTAGTGCTTGACTAAGCGATTGCTAGGCAAGTGCTTTAACCACTGAGCCATTCCTCCAGCTCCTCTTGTGGACTTGTGCAGGGTAAAAAGACAAAATTTGTTTTTCTTTTCTTTTCTCTTCTTCTTCTTCTTTTATTTTTTATTTTTTATTTTTTTTCCCTCCTAAGCATCAAGCCTGGGACCTGAACACTAAAGCACATTCCCCAGTCCGTTTTGATTTTTGATTTTTGAGACTGGGTCTTGCTAAGTCACTAAATTGCCCTGACTAGACTCACACTTGCAGTTCTCCTGCCTCAGCTTCCCAGAGTGCTGGGATTCCAGGCCTGTACCCCTGGCCCAGACAAGGCAGGTATCTTTAAGAAAACAAGTCCCCAGAGGCCAGCAGCACCGGCTCCCTGCACACATCCGGGCACTGCAGTCCTGTCACTGCCTGATGGGCTATTTTGTTTTATTTTTATTTATTTTTACTAGAGTTGTATAACCACCATCCCTACCTAAATTTCTAAAATTTACATATTGTATCCCTTTCCCCATCCCACCCCTTCCACCATGACCTAAATTTAGAACACTCTCATCACCCTAGACAGAAGCCCTGCACCTACTAGCACTCACTTCCTGCTCTCCTACTCAGCCCCCAAACCCATAATCCACCTCTCCCTCCCAGGATCTACTACTTGGGATGCTTCCTGTATGCTGCATAGAACCACAGGTGGTACCTTATGACTGGCTTTCCTCACTTGGCACCACGCTTTCAGGGCTCATCCTTTGTCCACGGGTTTCTTTTTATTCTTTTTTTCAGTACTGAGGATCAAGCCCAGGGTCTTTGTACTGAGCTACAATGTCCAGCCCTTTTTAAAATTAATTCATTATATTTATTGAGATAGGATCGGGCTGGTTGTCCAGGCTGGTTCTGGATGCACTATGTAGGCTAGGCTGGCCTTGAACTCACAGCAATCTTCCTGCCTCAGCCACCTAAGTGCTGGCATAACAGGCTGCCACCACACCTGAATAAGTTTTATATGGTGCTGAGGAATTAAACCCAGGGCCTTATGCATGCTTGGCAAGTGCTTTAACCACTGACTTATGACCTCAGTCCCTTAATCTTCATTTTGGTCTCATTGACTAGGGTCTCATTGCATCACTAAATTGCTCAGCCTGAGCTCAAACTTGTGATCCTCCTGTTTCAGCCTCCCAGAGCTTATAGGCATGTGCCACCAGACCCAGCCATCATGGCTCTATAATACTCCCTTTTGTGGAGAAACCGGCCTTCACTCATGTGTTCCTCAGCAGACGAACCTGTGGCTATTTCCATCTTTAGGCTATTGTGAATAGTTCACATTCTGTGAATGCTCACGTGCAAGTTTTTGTATAGACTTGTTTTACTTCCTCTTGAAGAGACATAGCACTGACACTGTAGGGTCACCTGATACGGTTTCTGTGGTGTTGGAGCAGGTGCCAGGCTGTTTCCAACAGTGCCACCACAGGACCCTGTGCTACCCTGGGTGCGTATGAGCGTGGGCTTCGGCCACAGGGGTGGGGAGGTGAGAGGTAGCGTTTCCTGACAGTCTGGGTCAGCATCTCCTTAATCATTAATGATGCTGAGCATCGTTTACAGGAGTCCTGACCACTTATTTATAGTTGCCCTTTTATTTATTTATTTTTACAACTGCTTATTCACATCCTATTGAATTTTGAACTGGGTCTCTGCCTGGCTGTTGGAGCTTTCCTCACCCTCAGAAATTTCCCCAAGAATTTTACATCATTTGCCTCCAAGTTACTCTTCCAGTATATCCACATCCTGCTGGATTTTGTCACCATTCAATTTCATATAGTTTTTAGACCTCAGGGGTCTTATAATCGTAGAATTAGATCTACAGAAGACCAAATAAACATCTGGTTTAATGTTTAGTCCCCCAAAAAAGCCCAGCAATGTTTCATGATTGCGTGGAACTAACAAGTATGGACAAGACAACCTTAGCCTGTCAAGGGAAAGGATCCCGAGCAGTCACACAGTTCAGAACGACAAAAGCAGTCTGCATCCTGCCTCTGAAATTCTCTGGCAGTGGCAGATGCCAGGGATGAGTCAAGCCCCATTTTTAACTAAGACAAACAGGACTTAACCGTCATTTACCCAGCTGTGGGCCGCCACGACCAACCAACGGGTCAGAGGCCAAATGGGAGATGAAGCTTTCCTGCCACGCTTGTCAGATGTGAAAACCGGGCTTCAGACAGGTGCTCTGAGTGTGGTGTTTTCTTTTAATTTTATTATTCTTTTCCTCAAAATTACTCTCAATGTGGCATTTTTAAAACGCCAGCCCACTGTACTTCGCACCGACACCCGCTGGCTGAAGCTCTGGTCTCTGGCCTGGCAACAGCGGTTTCGGGAAGGACCCTTTCCCTGAGAGCAGCTGGCCGCGGCATCCCAACGCACGCCCCCCGCTGGGGTGGCCCGGGAAGGTGCGTGCTGAGTGCCGCCCTGCCCGCAGGTCCCCGCGGCCCCACTCGCCTTCTCCTTCATCTTCTCTATCTTCTTCACCGAGCTGCGGCGCTGGGGCCGGTCCTCGTGGCGGAGCAGGTTCATGCTGAGGTCTCCCGACTTGCCGAACTGCCGCTCCTCCTGCCTCTCCGCCTCCTTAAGCTTGCTCTCTGCGCTGATGCTCTCCGCGTGGTACATGTGGTAGGTTTTCATGACCTGGGGACACACAGGGCAAGGAAGCAGCAGCCTGTGCGGCCCTGCATGCGTGGCCCCGGGCTCCCGGCCCCACCCAGGCTCAGCCCCAGGTGCTCCCACCCTCTTCCCAAGAGGCACTCTGAGGACCTACACTTCTTCTTTTCTTATTTATTTATTATTATTATTATTATTATTATTATTATTTTGCACAACCTCCATAGCTTGGAGTCAACAGCAGCTTCCCATGGACTACTGCCATCATCACGGCCATCTTTATCACCAAGTCCCCATACAGCGTCGGGCTTGGGCTGGTAAAGATGGAATTAAAAACTGACCACAGCCTAGAGGGGACACAACAAGCCTGGCCTTCCTCGGCTGTCCTCTTGGACCTTGCCAGTTGTGGTCCCTGTGTCCTTTCCTCTCCCCTGGATGTGACTGGGAGGCCCTTCTTTGTATACCCAAGGGACTTCCTTGAGAAACATACTTTTTACTTAAGTACAAATCACATTCTGGTCTGTTTCCTTGTGTTCTCACCTGAGATAACAGAGAATCTACGCTCGGTGGTGCACCTGACTATAGAAAGAATCCGTACCCAGCCAGCCACATTTTGCTACACTACTTCTATAACCAAAATAAAAATATTGCTAGAACAAGGGAAAATGTAGAACCAGAAGAAAACCCACACATCATCTAGTTCAACAACCACACAGTTTTACAAATGGAGAAACTGGGGCCCAGGGACACAAAGTATCAGTGCCATCTCCAGGCTGTGTGCTTATCACCATCACCACAGCCAAGAAGCAGAACTCCATACTCTAAAGGTTCTCCACGTGCCTTCACTGCCAGCCCTGGCCAGACCCAAGCCTGGGAACTCACTGGCTCGCTCTGTCCCTAAAGATCAGGTCTGAATGGTCTAGCACTCCAGATACACAGCATCATAGGACAGAAACTCTTTGACCTCCTTCAGCAAAACTTTTTCAGAGAGTCACCCAAGATGGTCCTTGAAGAATCAGAATTTCTTTTTTATAGCTGAGCAGTACTGTATGGCCACACCACACCAGTTTACTACGCATATGGTGACAGGTGTGTTCACGCTTTGGGGCTATCACAAATATAGCGGCTCTGAATGGTTCTGTGCAATGCCTCCTACGCTTTCTGTTTTCATTTCTCTCAGGTAAATACCTGGCAGTAGAATGGAGGATCACATGGCAAGTACCTATTTATCTATTCTCATTTATTGTGGCGTAAACAGCTGTTGTATCTAGAATTCTGCTCTGACTTTGGGTCTACCAGCTTTGCCACTAGCTCATACTAGGCTACCATCTCTGTCTTCTATTTTCTCAGCTGACGTGAGCTTCCCGGGCAGCTTGGCAACCTGGCAGGAACAGCATTTGTCTCCCAGCTCCACCGAGGCACGTGCCGTTCTCCGCTATGTCAAGCTGGTGATCTTCTTTCTATGCCAAGAAACGCAGAAGGACCTGGCACCCAATCCCCAGGCCTCACTTGTTCTCTTTGCTGTCTGCCGTGACCTCAGCAGATCACAGAGCACAGGTCACCACTGGGGCTGTGCTCTTGTCCCCCCAAGCTATGGGCCAGGGACCTTGAAAGGAATGGCTAGACCTCTGTGACCTTACCTATTCTCAATGGGCATCAGGGGGAAATGAGGGTGTTAGAACAGGGAACCCCGCTTTGACCACCAAGTCACAGCCCTGATCCACTATACTGCAAGCGCCTCCCCTTTGGGACCAGAAGTCTATGGGGCAATGCGGATGCACAGCATGGTGGGTAACAGCATGGACTCTGGTCTGGGCATCTTTTCCGATTCCTGCTGCTCCCACTTACAGCCATGTGACCTGGGGCAAGTCACACAACCTCTAGACCCTCTGATTCCTCCTCTGCAAAATAGAAACAAAAACAGCACTTACCCCATAGACTTGTCAATAATAAGTTAGTTTTTGTAAAGTGCTGACAACAATATCTTCTACACAGTAAAAGGCAAATACAGATGGCCAATAAGTACATGAAAAAAATGATCAGCAGCTTTAGCCACCGGAGAAAGGCAAATGAAAGCAACCCCGAAAGTCCATCTTCCTCCAGTAAGAGCAGTTGCCACTAAGAACCAAACAACAGTAAGTGCTAGTGAGGTTGGAGGGAAAGGACTCTTCCCACATTGTGAGTGGGACTGTCAACTGGTACAGCCATTGTGGAAATCGGTACAGAGAATCCTCAAAAAACCGAACCTAGATATGCCATTTGAGCCAGCTCTTCCTCCTCTGGGGACCATCCCAAAAGAGTCAAAGTCCTCGTACAACAGTGATCAGCGACACATGCCAACCCATGTTTACAGCAGCACAACTCGTAATAGCTAAATCTGGCCCAGCTGGGAAGCAGATATATGCCCACCCGTGGACAAATAAATAAATAAATACAATGTGATATATATTGGCCATAAAAATAATAAATTTGAGTTCTTTGTAGGAAAATGTATGGCTCTTGAAACCATAATGCCAAGTGAAAAAAAAATCAGATACACGAGGTCAAATATCATGGTTTCTTTTACGTGAGAAAACCAAGTGTAAGTAATTTAAAGAGCAAAACACAAGAGCAGGAAATAGGGAGGCGGACGGCAGAGATGGGAAGGGGCCAGGAGATGGGAGGGGAAGGGGAGTAAAGCGCATCAAGTTGTGATGAGCATTTGCACCAGGTCCTCACAATGTGTACAATTATTATGTGTCACAAACATATCCTAAAACTAAAAGGCCATGCAGTTACAGGGCCACCTCTGCCACCATCACCATCACCATCCCTGGTTTGGCCTGAAGGTTTAAAAAAATAAAAATTAAGAAAAGAACATGCTGCCAAACTCTGGAGAACATTAGCACATGCGAAAAACTACCCTATCCATTATTGTTATTTCTCTCCCTTTCCTTCAGAAAACCCCGCTAGTTGCAAAATAGCACATGAATGAAAAACACAGTTAACCTCTTCCTGCACCTTGATTGCGGCAGCTCTCCTCCTCCGGCCCCCGTTCCGGCCCACGCGCAGCCGCCCCTTCTGCGGGCCTCACCCTCTGCAGGGGCGCACACCCACATCCGCAGCAGCGGACCCCAAGGTGTGCCGCGCAGCGCCGCGCGTCCTCGCCGCCTAGTGGCCGAGAGGAGCAACTTCAGGCTCACAGGTGACCCCCTCAGCTCCTGTGCTAAGACCTGCCGGCCCACCTTCCAGGGACAAACAGGGCTAAGGGCAGGAAAGCCGCTGCGGTCTCCGGCCGCCAGCCTCGCGCTTCTCCAGGCTCCTCCTCCCCTCCGCCCCAAAGGCACCCACCTCCTTCGCCTCCCAACCCCTGCAGCCGGTCACTTCTGGACCCCACTCCCTCTGCGGTCCCTGGTCCCCCCCCTCCCCACCCCCCAGCCCTGCAATGTCTGTCTCAGCTTCTAGGTCTGAGCAGAGAACTCAGGGGACCAGGTGACATGTCAAGCAGATGCCACCTAGGGACCACCTGGGGCCGCTCTGATCTGAGCTCATATGCCAAAATCTTCCAGATGCCTAAATTTATTAGGGTTACCCTTGGACTCCCAGCAGGTCCCAAAATATAAGTCCCTTATATAAGACAGCGTACGACCGCGGCACGCTCTTCTGTGGACGGCAAACCGTCTCTGGATGGCATCGACGCTGCGTAAACAGCTGTTGCATCCAGGGAAGAAGGACCAAGTCGCGCCTGCGCGGCACGGGGAGCCATCCCCCATGTCTGCGTGTGTGTCAGCCGGCTCCAGGGACGCAGGCGCCCGGCACGGACGCGGAGGCTGGCTGAACCTGGGACGCGGTCAGCAGGGAAGCCCTGCACTCCACAGCCTACGCACTCTGCTGGCATCGCCAGTCCGGAACGTGTTCGGAGTATTTATTTATTCTCACTTATCGTGCAACTGAGATTGAACCCCGGGGCCTTTGCTCTGAGCTACTTCCCCAGCCCCTTGTTACGATTTACTTGAGCCAGGGTCTGGCGAGGGTACTGAGCTCAACCGTGCAGTCTCCCACCTCAGCCCCCAGCGCTTGGGGAGTACAGGGCTGAACCGCGGGGCCCCGGGGTGTCAGGGAGTGACTAAGCTTCTTACTTTAAGGTTTATAAACTTGCTGCAACCTCAGTCTATTCAAGATTCCCTCACTCCAGTCCTGCGATAAGGTAATGACAACGCCAACAACGACAGTTCAGCACAGTGGCAAGGCCAAGGCTCCAAGCTGAGGCGGCTGGCACACAGCTGGGCTTAACGGGCATGCGGTGTCCTGTCCTCCTGGTACAGTTCCCCAGCCATGAAATGGGGAGGAAAGGGTGGGCCCTCCAGTTCATGAGGGTGTGAGGGCCTGGCTCTGTGTGTCAGCTTCCTGCTCTGCATGGGTGACTGTGGAGAGACTTGTGCTCTGTGTGGCATCCTGATGATGCTCAGACACACAGTGGTAGGGAGAAGTGCCCTGAAATCTGCCAGCCGTAAAAGGACTGGCTGGTGGCAGCTGGGCTCTGGGGCTGGGAGGCGCAGAGGTGGACGCAGAAGGTGAACCAAGGCGATGTTGTTCAGGATTTGTGAAGAACCCCTCAGAGACACTCATCCTACCGATGGCCAAGAAGGGGTTTGCTCTTGAGCTACAGGGCCCCGACACCGAGGGCCCCCCTGAGCAAGGCTAGGAAAGGACCCTGTAAGGACTTACAAGTTAAGACCACTGCTCGTGGCTCCAGTTCAGTTCCACGGGTTATCAGAATGCAAGCACCAGATGGTCCTCCCAAGATCTAGGTGTGTCCAGATCAAGAGCCCATCCCTTACCAAATGAAGTGTCAGAAGGAAAAGGACCTTGCTTGCTCTGAGAATTGTACCCCAGGGCATCTGGTAGGAGCAAAGGAAAAAATGTTTGTTGGAATTCAATTATTTAAGAACTCGGGGGCCTCAGCAGTAATTGTTCTAGGGGACCAGGCTGCTGCTCAAGCCAACGGCAGACCTTGGCAACATCCATGTAGTCCTGGCTTTACAGGCTTGCACAGTGCAAGAGTTGTGGGGTTCCACCCAGAGGAAGGCCTCGGAGGCTGGGCAGGTTGATCCTGGAAGGGCAGAGAATGAAGTTGTGAAGGAGAAGCCAAAAGTACAGTTGGGACCCTGGAGATCACCCCAGAAATGTGGACTGTTGGCTAAGAAAAGCTGCAGGCTGTGAGTGGATCCAACTCAAAGGAGAGAAAGTGGAGGCTGCAGAGGAAGCAGTGCTGCAGGGCCAGGGGCCACCCAGGCCCCTTGGGAGTTGAGTCTTCTGCACAGAACTACAGGGTTTAACCCTTTAATCACCAGTTTCAAAACTTGCTGTTATCTGACTGCTTTCTGTCCTCCAGTGCTTCCCTTTCTGAATGGGAAGGTGTACCCTGTCTCACTGTATGTTGGAAGAGTTTAGCTTCCTTTTGATTTTCACAGGAGCTCACGACTAAGAGTTTGCCTTGAGTCTCAGAGGAGACTTTGGCCTTGGATGTTTTAGCAGTGCTAGAACGGTTAAGACTTTGGCAACTCTTAGAGAAGGACTAAATGAATTTTGCATAGGAGGTGGGCATGAATCTTTCTGGGGCTAGGGACAAAATGTTATGATTTGTATCTGGAGTTTCTCCCATGTGTTTGTATGTGGTGGGATACCTATGGAACCACGTGTTATTGGGAGGTGGGGCCTGGCTGGAAGGGGCGAATGCTTGGGGCTTGACCTGGAGCGGGTGTGTGCTGGCTCCGCTCTTACTCCCTCACCTGTTTCCCCTCTGCTGAGCTGTGAAGAGCTGTCTGACTGTGCCCCCACCAGAGTGTCCACCATTGTTGGATGCCTATGTGTGGACTGTGACCTTCTGAAACTGAGCTAAAATAAACCTTTCCTCCATTAAATTGTGAATGTTAGGTGCTCTGTACCAGCAACAAGAAAATAAGACATTTCCTGTCCCCTTCCTCCCCTTCCCCATCTCCAAGAGTTTGCCTTCTAGATTAAGAAAACCCTTTTGTTTGTTGTTGCTTTTTTTTTTTTTAAGACAGGGTCAAGGCTGGTCCTAAACTCACTATGTAGTTGAAACTGGCTTTGAACCCATAACAATCCTCTTGCCTTAGCCTCCCATGTGCTAAGATCACAGGTGTGCACCATCACACCTGGCCTTGGAAACACGTTTTAAAAAGTCTCTGGCTCATGTCTGGAGCATGTGTGGCGGGCCTGGAAGTAGAGGCCAAGAGGTGGAGCACTTTTTCAGATGGAACCTTCTTAGGGCTTGGCTGGCCCAGCAGTGACAGAGGAGAGATGAGAGAGGAAAGAGAACAACGTGTAAGAAAAGTGTGCACTCACCCTTTCAGAATCCACAGTGATTTAGCAGGAATGTCTGCAGGCACTGGCTCCAGTACCCTCACCCACAGACAAGTGCACATCCTTTCCACACTCCCAGGGAGGGCTGGACATGCAAGGATAGAAGCCAGGCCCAGCTGCCTCTAAATCTGCATTCTGCCAGTAAACAGGCTGCTGATCTACTAGTTTGTTTGTTAGTTTGTTTAAAGAAGGAGTGTAGCAAGGTTAGTTACATTAGAAAAAAAATAGCAAGAGACAGAGGGCCCAATGGCAATTTCATTCTAGAATTTCATTCTAGAAAGACACACAGAAAGCCTGAGGGCAGAATGAGAACCTGAATCCGGGTTCCGGGCTCCCACTGTAAGGCTGCCTCCACCACTCTATCCCAAGGGTGGACATCAGAAAGGAGGCACTTTCGCCAAACTGTGCCTGGAAGCCCAAATGGGTTTCCTACCACAGTGCTCAGAGTAGAATCAAAGCAAGGAGAGTGTGTTCATTGCCTGATTAGTGTCTACCTGCCACCAGGTGCGCCAGGTGTGGGCAGTCCACATTCCCCAGGGGCCTAGCAGCCCAGTCCCGGTGAGCTGGCCCGTACAGCCACCGGGCACGAAGGCGGGGCAGGGGTGCGTGATGACACACTTGGTTAATAACACAGCAGGTGCAGTGCATGACCTAAAAATATGTTAGAAACCTAAACATAGTGCTAGCTGAGTAACAGTGAAGTTTTGAATGTCTGTTATGTTGTTTTGGTTTTGCCTCCCGAAGTATGTCACACTGGTGCACAGTCTCACAGTCTACCCCTGCCCCCTCGGGACAAGACACAGCCAAAAGCTATAATGCATGAGGCTGATGGGAAGTCAGGGCAAAAGAGGTGAAGGCGTGTGTGTATGTGCGCATATGTGCACAAGCACACATGCATGCACTAGTATGCAATGTGTGTGTGTTGATGCCTATGAATGTGTAAATATGTGTGTACACACCCTGATGCTAGCATGCTTTAGGGAGGGAAGCACCTCAAAGTGATGAGAACTGGGCCAAAGGAAGGAGGCTTGTGGAGTGAGTGAGTGAATAAATTATGAGTGAGTGAATGAACGACTGAATGCCCAGCCCTGCAATCCCCTCATCCTTCCTGGACCCGGAGGCATAAGCATCCTCCCGATGGCAGATAATAAATGGCCTTTGTCTCCTTCCCCACCACACTCAGCAGCATCTGAAGCAGACCACCCCTCCTAGGACATTAAACAGGAAGTGAAGGGGCTTGCTGAGAAACCCTTGCTCTGTGTCCTGTCTGTGTCAGTCACTGGGTCAGGACATGGGCTGTAGAGTCGCCGTGACAGGAAGCCACCAGCAGCGAAGCACACGGGCTGGGATCCTCCTCAATCAGCAGCTGGGTGACCTGGTCAGCTGCTTGAAAAGGGAGCCCATGCAATTCCGGACACCACCATGGGCCCAGCCCTGTGCACAGTGACTCGGCAGCAACCGACCACCGTGAGGAGGAAGCTGCCCTCTGTCAGTGACCCTGGCCATGGCTGTGACCGGCCGGGCAGTGGGGCGGTAAGCACACACAGCACAAGTATAGACTTGAGAACGTGCACACTGGGGATGACTCAACTGGGCTCTTTGTGTTTGTTTTTAATTGGCCAGAAAGCTGGTCACATGGCTGGTTACAGTTTAACACTACCCAACTAGCCAATCTATGGAGTCACAGGTAAGCAAATCAGGAGATGTTTTCAGGCCACTGGGCGTGCAGGTAGTGTGTTAGGCAGCAGCTGATGACTGATACGAGGGCCTGGAGCAAGAAACCTCTGTGCCTGGAAATCAGCATGGAGATCCCTCAGAAAGCTGAAAACAGGTTTCCCATTTGACCCAGCTATACCTCTTTTGGGGATCCTTCCAAAAAAAGCTAAAGCCATCATACAAGAGTGATATGTGCATCCCCACATTTACAGCAGCATAACAGCCAAACCTTGGAAGAAGCCAATATGCCCAACGACAGATGAATGGATAAAGAAGATGTGGTATATTTACACAGTCGAGCACTACTCTGCCATGAAGAAAGACTAATTTGAGTCATTTGTAGGAATATGGGTGCACCTTGAGACCATTATGCTTAGTGAAATGAGTCAGACACAGGTTAAATATCACGTGGTTTCTCTAGTACGAGAAAACTAAACCACAAAAATGTAAAAGAGAAAAAAGAGTGATGGAATAAAATAGGAAGATAGATTCTGTGGAGAGGAAAAGGAAACGTGGGTGAAGAGGGTGAGAATGAGCGGAGAAGTACAAATGATCATGATGTGATATGTAAATGTCCAATCTATTGCAAGATCATATTAATACAAAGAATAATTTTGGAAAAAAACCCTCTGTACCTCGGTTTCTTTATCTGTCAAATGAGTGAGTGTTAACCCGATACTACATCTACAGCAAGTCCCCAACCTTCTTGGCACCAGGGACCGGCTTAATAGAAAATAATAATATCTTGATAGCTGGGAGCGGGTGGGGTGGTGCTAGCAATGGCCCCACCTCAGATCACCAGGCATCAGATTCTCATAAGGAGCACACAACCTGGATCCCTCGCATGCACAGCTCACAGTAGAGGTCGACTCCTAGGATAATATAACATCACCACCAATCTGACAGGAGGTGGAGCTCAGGCAGTAATACAAATGGTGGAGGCAGCTGTAAACACAGATGAAACACAGCTTCACAGGCTGGCTCACTGTTCCCCTCCTCCTGTGCAGCCCAGTCCCTAAGAGGCCATGCGCCACCCAAGGGGCTGAGGACCCTAAGCCAAGTGCCCAATGCAGTGGCCCCTCCCCCTCATTCACTAAATGGCCAAGTTGTCATTAGCATTCCTGTTTCAACAGCAAAGAGGCTGAAGTCCAAAGAGTTTGACTTGGCCAAGTCTGCAAGTGGCCCAGCAGGAAGAAGCTCCACTCCTCATTCCTTTGCTTCAGCCAGAAGCCCAGTCCACCCAGGGTGGACAAGACTGACTGGGGACCAACTGGGAAGCGTCCCCGGGCCCCACAGCGCTCCACGGCAGCACTGGGTCCCGGCCTGATCATCCGCTCTGTCAAGGGCCCTGGCTGGAACGCGGGCTCCCTTCCTCCCTCCCCTGGGCCCCTCAGTTCTCCCTCCGCAGGAGCCCTGCTCAGCTCTGCGGGGGACCCTCGGGACCATCCTCCCTCTGGCCCAGGCACTCCTTCCTCCCTTCCAGCCTATTCACCTCGCTCACACACCCTTCTCTCCCACACATCTTCACTCAACAAACTGCCCCACCCGGGCCCTGGGCACACCACGGAGAGCCAGTCTGGCCGTGGCGCTCACAGCATGGTGCCTGCCTCCGGTTCTATGACCAGTGCACGCACTTTTGTCCTCAGCCTGGATTCTGCTCACCACAGGGCAAAATCAATTCCTTCATTTTTTTTTTTTCCCATTGCCTGAACCAGCCTTCCAGGACACCCCATGCGGATGAGGCTGGCAGGGACCAGCCCGGGCTCCCCCAGCTCTCCTGCAGCACCACCACCGCAGGCTCCCCAGACACTGTGTTTATCTGCATTTGAGACAGGGACTTGCTACAACATTAATTTGCCCAAGCTGGGCTTGAACTTGGGATCCTCTTGCCTCAGCCTCCCAGAGTGCTGGAATTACCGGCCTGCACCACAAGGCCTGGCCAACAACTGAGCTTTAAGCCCGCAGACCATCCTGCCCTCGGTGATAGCTGAGGCTGAGTCAGCAGGAGGCAGCTCTTGTGGTTCTTTTTTGTTTACGTGAGGAATGAGCCGGCTGAAAACTGCTCAGGGCTCAGCTGCTCTCACACTCACAGAACAACGGCAGGTTTTAGCTTTTATCAAGCAACACTCACCCCCGTTTCATGGATTGGGAGACTGGGACTCAGCAGAGCCAATGCCTTGCCCAAAGTCCCACAGCCAGGTAGAGCCAGAAGCAGACCTTGCACTTGCGGTCCAGGCTCTGGGCAAAGGCTCTCAGCCCTGCGGGGTCCACCTTGCGCTGCCTCCCCAGGATGTAGATATGGAAAGATGACGGCGCCACAGACAGGCTCTGTCCCCTCTCACTCGAGACCTGTGCATGTAATCTTAGCCGCAGACCCCACTAAACACTCAGACTTTATGAGGAGCACTATAAAGAACTCATATCTACACACACCCATATATTACAGATAGAGTATGTGTGTGTGGCAGCCATCACCCTCTTGGGACTGGGCTCCATTCTGCAGATGGGAATGCTGAGGCCCAGACAAGCTGTGTCCCCGCCCGAGGTCCTGCAGTGAGGAAGGAGCCTGGGCCACCTCAATTCTAAGCCCTCCTCCCTGCTGGCAGGAGCCCTCACACCACTCCCTGGCCTGGACTTGGGTCCTTGGCTTTCCCTGGGGACACACCAGGCCTGGCAGCTCACTGGAATCACTTGTGAGCTTTGCCCAGCCTGCCTGGCCCCATGTGGCATAAAGAATCAGAAGCTTCCATCCTAAAATAACAAGCCACTGTTGCCCTAGTGAGAGACACAGCAAAAGGCCCGGCTCACCCCAGAGCTCTGCCACACCCCCCGCCTGAGTGTACACAGGCGGCCCCGGTCCAGGTAGCCCAGCGGGACTCACTGTGTACAGCTCGTTGGTGACCTTCAGGAGCTCCTCATGCATCTGCAGGCCGATCTCCTTGCTCTGGAACAAGAGGGGACAAGCGTCAGCGCACAGCAATGGTGGATGATGGAGGAGACAGATGTGCTAGTTGCCCTGACTTGATTATCACGCAGGGTGCGTAGGTGTGGAATCGCCACACTGTGCCCCATAACTGGGTACAAATATCAGGTGTCCCAAACATAGCAGGTGGGAAAGCTTAGCAGCTGGGTTAGGTTAGGGTGCTACCTTTACTGGCTTCTCTTCCTGGGGTACAGCTCAGAGTCTTGACATTGAGCTATATCTTCAGCCTTGAAATTCTCCTGCCTCAGCCTACCACAGCACTGGGATTGCAGGCCTGCACTACAGGGCACCTTTGCTCATTTTCTTTTAATCATGAAGGGGCAGGACTATTTGGAACAAGGTAGGAAGGGGTGGTACAGAAATCAACCTAAACTTCATGGATCTAGGTCTGAAATCCTCCACAAACAAATGCTTAAAGTAAGACAACTCTTCCCAAAATGGGGTCTGGCTATCACGATTAGGTGTCACACTAGCGGAGTGCCGGGGGCTTTAGGACCACCTGCATTTGGGAAAAGCTTGCAGAACAAAGGTAGGTAGGTTGGCTTACTGCAGAACTTTTCAGTACCTTTCATAGCCATGTGTGCTCCATGATCCTTTTGTCATGAGGTAACTTACATGATAGTTGGTGTGGTTTGGATCTGGAATGTCTCCCAAAAGCCTCATCTATTTGGAAGGTGACCGAATTGTGGTTAATTGGATGTTTTGAATCAGCCCATGAATTTCATATGCTGTTAGGAGATGGGACCTGGTTGGGAGGGGCAGGTCACTGAAGGCACAGTGTGGCCCCGGCTTCGCCCTAAGCCCCCTCTCCCTTCCTCTTGTAATGCCATGAACAGCTGTCCTCTGCCGCACCACCATTGCCCCTGACCGTGAATGGATGGAGACCTTCTAAATATAAACCAAAAATAGACCTTTCCTCCTCTAAGTTATGAATATGTGGTGTCGTGTCCCAGTGATGAGAAAATAACTAAGCCAGTACTGAGAAACGTGACTCAGAAAACAATAAGCAAATGCCCTCCAGGTTCCACTTAGCCTGGAGAGTGGAGGAGTCTTTGCTATTTTATCTATGATTATAATTACTATTTTAATACATATTCTCTGCAATGGTCTGAACGTTCGTGTCCACCCCAACCTCCAAATTCACACGCTGGAATCCTGGCTGTAGGTGGAGGTGACAAGGAGGCAAAGCCACTGGGAGGCAGTTAGGCCATGAGGATGGGATGCTCGTGAACGTGATCAGTGCCCTTGAACAACCTGGGAGAGCTAGCCAACCTCTCCCGCTACGTAGGACACACCACAAGAAGGTGCCACCTGAATCGGAAAGTGAGCTCTTAGTGTGTCCTCGGCCTGCCGGCACCTTGAGCTCACACTTTTCAGCCTCCAAAAGTGTGACAACAAGTATCGGTAGTAAGCCACCCAAGTTGCGCTGGTCTGTTGCAGCAGCCTGGTGCACTAAGGCACTTTCCCTATTTGCCAGACCATCCTCATAACTTTGAAAATGGGTTTCCAGATCTCTGTTCCCTGGAAGGATAGGCCAGATACCCTCCTTTTCAGTTTTCTTGGTTCTGGCTGGACCAGCTGTTGATGGGTAGAGTCAGGAGCACCAGAACCCACTGGTAGCCAAGGAAGGCTCAGAACCAGAGGGATGGGTTTTTGGGCTCCTTTGTCTTGCCCTGCAATCCTGTTTCTCAGTTTCCAGGCCCAGGCTACCAAGAATCAGCCCTTGGAAGGCAGCTATTTCCTGTGCCAGATCAAACAGGCAGCATAAAGCTCCAGAGTAGCTCCAGAGACCAGTTTTGGGACCATCAATTGTGATATGGCAATGTGACTGACTTAATGGCCAGAGGATCAGTCAAGCCCACTTCTGAGTGTGTCTTGGTGGTCCATGGAGACACAACCTCAAGTCCCCACCCCTCCTCTCTGCACTGTGCTCTGCTCTGCTTCCTAGCTACCGCAAGCGAGCTAAGCAGCCCTGCTTCACCACACCCTTCCGCCATGGTGTTTCTGCCCTGGAGCCAGCAAGCCATGAGCTGAACCCCCTAAAGCTGAGAGCCAAGGTCAACTTCTCTTTAAGTTCTGGTGTTGGGTATTTGTTCCAGAAACAAGAAAGCTGACGAATACAGGTTTATTCCACTTTTAGCCCCAGTGACTAAAGAAATCCCTTTTCAATCTGATCAATTTCAACTTGGATGTGGGGCTCACAGGGAGCCTCAGCAATGTCCCTGCCCATGCACTGGTGCTTTGTGAACCCAACCAGCCATCCCATCTTCTCTTCTCTGAGATTCTCTAAGCAGCTAGTGCCTCAGTTTCTCCTGACATGTGCCCTCTCATTGATGACTCCCAGTGCCACCCTGTGGCACCCTCTCAGTCCTCCTCAGACTCACTAACATCTCTGATACCCAATATCTTGTGTCCTGTATTTATTTTTATGATCTGACTTTTGTCAGAGGTAACAAATGTGAAGGTTCAAGAAACTTCAGCAGCTAGAAGGGTCATAAGAAAAAAGCAAGACTCACAGATCCCTTGCAGAGAAGTCATGAAGAGCTCACCCTATGCCTTCCAGAAACTACAGACACTGCAAGCACGTGTGTGGACGCCACGCGCTCTCTCCCAACGCAGATGGGAGCAGTCATGCCCACCTCCCGGTCTGTGACTTCTACTTAGATGGTGCATCTTAGAGTTTCTCCATTGCTTTCCCTTTCCACACTGTTGCTCAGGAGCCTTACACCAGATGTGCCGCCAGTGGCGTCCAGGGTCTCACTTCCAGCAGTGATGCCACGAGCATCCCTGTGCCATCACTGTGCACGTGGATACAGATGCCTGCCAACAGGGACCCTGTCCTCAAGGCAGCTCTGCTGGGAAGAGTCTTGTTTTTGGGATTCCCCTGAGCCTTGTCCCTTCAGCCCGTGCCCTGGCTTGCTGATCCTGTACACACTCCTGACATCAGCTCCCGAACAGTGACCAATAATAGCAGCCATTCCCCTATCTCTGCGGGCACCTTTTCTAGCTCCATCCAGCATAACCTGAAGCCCAAGCTCAAAGACCCGTATTTTCAGCCATCGTGAAAGCAATATGGGCTGAAGTCCTGCCATCACATTTAACACAGACAGAGCACTCCTGAAGTAAATCGTCCACCCGACTCCCTCGGTGCTTACACGGTGGGCTTTCTTTGGCTTGTGACTAAGAATATTAGATATATCTTTGACACTTTTTTAAAAATCCCTCATCCTCCGTTCACTGCATCCTGCCTTCAGACTGCCAGATGCTTTGTCCTTCGTGGCTGGTGACAGGGGTTCGTTCCTCCCCTGACCCACCAAACCCTTCCTGCTTCCTAGCAAGTTATGCAACCAGCCAGGAGTCCATCCCCTTGTCCAGCTCTTCTAGGGCAGCTGATCCCATCCCAGCCCAATGTGGAGGATTCTTTGTGTTATGAGGGCCCAGGGGTGACTATGAGATTTAACTGGACCAGAAAGAAGGCAATACGCAGTTGAGATGGTTTCGCCTTTCTACTGGGCTAGCAGAAAGCACAGAGCCCCGACTGTAACCAGCACACATCTCAGGACTGAAAGAGAAAACTACCGTATGGTGACAAAGCACAGGCACCTGGCCCCTTTCAGATCAACTGACAGACCGAGAGCCCAGGGCCTGCCTCCAGTCTCTTCCACCTCTCTGGCTTTACGGGTTAAGTCATTTTAAGCTGGTTGTCTATTACCTACAAAAAGCTCCCTAAGGAATCCAGTCTTGCTTTCCACCCACAGCTCATGAACAAAACACGCCATCACTGTAGACCCAAGTCCTGGAGAAGGCTTTTAACACAGTCCCCAGTTTTTTAGTGTCCAAGCCCATTTAGAATCTGCTCAAGTTCTGAATCTCTTTGCTCCTCTTAATTTAGTAAGAAGAATAACATCTGTTTATTACACACCCAGCTCTCCATAAGTGCTGTACAACTGCCCTGTGTGGTAGAGTAACAAAGATTTCCTCAGTGAGAACAGGGACTAAGGCATGGTATGAGTAATTTGCCCAAGGACACGCAGCAGGTAGACTGAGGAAGGAGGCCAGCCCGAGGGGGCTCTGGCCTGAGACCCACACACTGTAACCTCTGCCCAGGAGGGTGGGTGCCAAAGTTGCTCACATTGTTCTGCATGGCCGTGCCCACAGAATTTCTTGCAGGTGAGTTAAGATTTTGTCCCTTCAAGTTCTTTTCATTGTCTACACTACAGGATTAGGTTCGAGCTCCTTAGCATGGCATGTAAGGCTAAGTGTGAATTCTAAAGAAAAGGTTATAAAGTGGAGGAGTTAAGCGGAGCCACAGAGACCTGGTTAGGTCACCTAATCTCCTGGCAGCTCAGCTCCCCCATCAGCAGTGAGTACCTCTTATGATTTGGATCTGGAATGTTCCCAAAAGCTTCATGTTTGGAAAGTGATTTTATCATGGGAATTGATCAATTGATTTCCTGCGCTACTGAGGGTGGGTCCTAGTCAGAGGGGTGGCTCCTAGGCAGTTGACCTGGAAGGGGCGGATCCCTCAGAACTAAAATAAAAAAGAATTCTGACTAACTCATGGGTGAAGAAGTGAGACCTATGAAATGTTTACATCTGAATGACAATGACAGCAGTACTTATCAAAACTTCTGGGATACAATTAATCTGTAATTATAATAAATCTTGTTTTCTAAAGTATGCACATTAAGTAAGTGACATTTTCTGGTTGGACATGGGTAGCACACATTATTAATTTTTTGTATATTAATCTTTTTTTTGAGGCAGGGTTTCGTTCTGTAGTCCAGGCCGATCCTGAACTCACTACATAGCCCAGGTGGGCCTTAAATTCATGGCAATCCTCCTGCCTCAACCTCCCAAGTGCTGAGATTACAGGCATTGAACTCAGGGTCTGGCCAAGCTATTCCTCCAGTCCTGTATATTAATCCTACAAGCAATATTCTTGCTGAACGTCAGCCAGAAGTATGATTTGCTGCTGGTGTTTGGTAAAGACTCCTTATCAGACTAGGGGAGTTCCTAGTTATTAATAACCTGCTGAGAGTCTTTGTCTGAAGGTGGACAATCAGAAGCCTGCGCTTGGAGTCAGGAAACCTCTTCCCTCCTCATCATACGGGGTAGGTCCCAGGGAGTATCATAAAGCAAGAAAAAGGAATAAAAAGAAACAAGTACAACAGTAAAAGAAGAGAGTGGGCTGCTGTCATTTAGAAGTTCTCAGTGAGCGCCTTCCTGGGCTTACTTTCTTGTTTCTAACCCTTAGTTAGCCTCTGCACCCTAAATAAAACTCTTCTTCGCTCCAGCTCCAACCTGAAGTCTCATGACTTTCCCTCTTAAAGTCCCAATAATCATCCGAGGAAGAAATGACACACATTAATTTCTCACCATGGACTGGAGCCACTTACAGCATTTTTTAAAATCTAACAGTAACCAAGGAAGGAGGTCCCTCCTAGCTCCATTTTGGATTTTCCCCATACTTCTTGTTTGCAGTAGTTTGTGTTTGTGGTATGTAACAGTTGCGTTCACTTTGGAGACCGGGTACACACACATAGTGCCTTTGTGTCGTGTTCCCTCCCTTCCCCGCCTTGCCCTTCCGCCACCCCTGTTCCTCAATCCCCTTAGTCTACCCTGTTTCCTATCATCTCTCTCCACTATGAAACTGATAAAATGCCAGCTATAAAGAATGAGGCCAAGTTCCAGGGCTTCAGAGCAGAACAGAGACAAGCCAGAAGCGTCCTGGCCAAAGGACAGACTGCCCAGCTCTTCATGGTTCAAGGACCAGGCTTCCCCACACTACCCTCTGCCTCTGGCTTCTCCCAGTCTCTGGATGTCCATTGAGGACTCTGTGATGTGTCACCCAGATTCCGCTTAGGACAAAAGAACTTGGTCTCAGGAAGCCTTGTTCATAGATGCCCCACGGTTACTTGTGTGGAAAAGGGGTCCTTGCCCATCTTCATGCCCTCTTCTAGGGCAACCCACCTCCAAGGACCAACCCACATGAGGCTAGGCAGGCCCAGTGTCCCCAATACAGCTTGGGGTAGCTCGTCCTAGCCATCCCAGCCCTTGAGGGGGCAGCTGATGCTTTCTCCAGTTTTTCCATAGGCTCCTCCTGCTACCCCTTTTTCTCCCACAGAGGACCCCCCCAAGTTCTCCTTAATGTACCCTACATCACATCAGCAGAGTCATTGCCAGAGACCTGAGTTACATCCTAATCCTCGAGAATCACTACGAGTGCTGCCCCCCAACATCAGAACACCCCCAGCTCCTCTGAGCTGACAGAAGCTCCCCCCACTGCAGGCCTACCTTGGTGATGGCCACACCTCCACACAGCCTCCACAGGAACCACTGCTTCCAGCCTGTTTCAACTCCCAAGGGCTATACAAGGTGACTGAGGTGGGTACCGTGTTAGGGCTGCCTCTACCACTGAGTATGGGCTATGACTGGGACACCCTTGGATTCAAATCCCAGCTTCCACAACCATCGGTGTAAGTCTTCTGACTTGTGAAATGGGGCAGTGACAGCATTTTCCTTTTAGGAAAACTAAATGTGTACAGCAGCTCAGCCCTGGACGTGGGGCGTAACGAGCACCGCTGTCTGGCATCACTGTTTACCTACTGTCATGGTGGCACTAATTCATGCTTGCCTAATGAGCTGGGAAGGCCTGCTGATGCCCGGGTTTAGCAACGTCATCCCCTGGGAGCTGTGGAGATGGGCAGAGGCCACTACCACAGCCCTGGGCAACTTGCCCACTTTGTTCCCGGCCTGCCCCGCACTGGCCTCATAGCTGGGCCCTCCAGCGGGCAAACACTCTCTCCAGCAAGCACAACATAAAAACATAAACTTGGCTTGGAATCCAAGGCCATGAGCACTTTTGATGTGTGCTGCAAAGCAAGGCAATTAGTGGACACAAAAGCCCTGATTTATTTATGAAATGCGAGGGACATCTCCGAGGGGGAAGGAGAAAGCTCACTCAAGACCAAGTCCTTGTCGCCACACAGTGAGCGGCTGCTTTCAGACAGCAGCCCAGCCCTCTGCTCTCTGTGAGCCCTCATTAGCCCTTCCTCCAGCACGCAGCAAATTCACATCACAGCAGGCAAGAAATTAAATTCCGCAGGCATCAGAGCAGAGCAGAATGGACGGCTATTGTTAAGGAGTCGGAAGAAAACAGTGAACTGAAAATGCAAGGGGCTTCAGGCCCAGTCCTGGGGATGGCCAGGAGTGGGGAGAGGGCAAGGGAGCACTCAGCCTCTGAGCTGCAACCCGTGGGGTGTGATCCCCGTGGGGGCCTGGAAGTTGAAAGCCTGCACTTACCAGAAGTTAGCCTCAACTTCCTCATCTACAAAATCTAGGAGGGGCACTGGGTAAGTCGTTCTCTAGTGTGATCCCCAGAAATGCAGATTCTCCATCTCCCCGCCCCCCACCTACGGAGGCCAGAGACCGGGCAGTGGAGCCCAGCAATCTGCCTTTCATATGCCCTCCACGTGATGGTGTTTCTTTCCTTTTTTCTGACTTCAAGCAACTGACAAGTTTTCATGGAGATTCTGTCAATGTAGCCCTGGAGAGTGTGCCCAGAGCCTGTGAATAAAAGCACTGTAAGATTCTATTTCCGCATCCTGGGAACTTTCCGTGGGTCCCGACTGTCCCCATGTGGAATGAGCTGTCCCAAGAGGTGACAGGCACCCTCTGGTGAGGGGCATCTGCAGAGGAAGGTGACAGGACTGGAAGGGGCAGCCGTGGTATCATTTCTCTCTTCTTACAAGGACACTCCAATTTTTCTTGAAGAGCCTCTGGCCTGATTTTAGACTTACAGACCAGCGGAGTTGGGTGTGCACTGATGCCAGGGAAGACATCTTCCCAGGCCTGGCCTGCTAGAGCTCTGCATCTCTGTGGTCACTGTGGGGCTCCAGCAGCACTCACTAGACCTGCGCCAGGCCAAAGAAAGCCCAAGAGACCCACTGCCAGGAAAGGGGACTTAAGGCAGGTAGGATGCACACCTGCAGCTTCCTGGAGTCATCTGGTCAGCACAAGGGCCAAGAGTCGCTGGGTGCGGGGAGACGGAAAGGTGGTGGTGGAGTGGGTAGAAACAACTCGATGTCTCAGGGCTATGAATCACGTCCCTGAGATGAATGTAACTATTATGTGTTGCTAACATAGACTAATAAAAAAATAACGCTTAGGGGAAAAAATAGAATCCCTTGAAGAAGCTACTCCTGCCCAAAAACTGGAAACAGAAAATTGGAGCACAGTTGTACAGCCTGGGTTCCAATAGCACCTTCACGCGGGAAGCCAGGCTGTCACGGAAGAGTGGGAAAGATCCTGTTGCCTTGAAGCAGGTCCAGCCGGATTTCTGTCTGCCGTCTGCAGCCCTCAGGGCCCCGGCCACTCTGTGTGGCCTCAAAGAGCCCTTCAGAGACACCTCATGAAGCCGGCTCAGGTTCCCCACAAGACAGGCCCCCACTTGGGCTTCTGCTGCGGGGAGGACTCATCACAATGGCATCCCGTGACAGGGAAAATGGGGAATCTGGGTGAGGTCAGGCTTGGGCAGGAAAGAGATGACAGGACGCAGGGCGGCGGACTTGGGGAGAGGGGAGAGGGTGGGGGTCTGCGGTGGGGGACCATGGAGGGCGAGAACGGGAAGAGAGGGAGACAACGGAGATGCACAGTCAGTATGCGCCAATTCTCCTGGTTGAATGTAAAGATTATGTATTGCAAACATATGCCAAGAAGCATAATAAGTATGGGGGTGAAAGAGAACAGGAAGGACAGCCGCCCCAGGCCCAAGAGCAGAGACAGCCCAGGAAGCACCTGAGCTGGGGCGGCTCCTCACCTCACAGCCAGAGCCTTGGCGTGTGGGCGAGGGGCACCTGGGCCAGCCAGGGCTCTGTCCTCAGGGGTCCCGAGAGCGTCCCTTACTGGGAAAGGGGCTCAGTGAGACTTGCCCAGGTGGTCATCAGCAAGGGGCAGTTCTGAGACACACTCCAACTCATCAGCCACACTGGACTCTGGGACCAGCACCAGCTCCTCTGGGCTCCCCTGCAGGTGCCCGAGGTGCTCCCTTCTCCTGGTAATGCGGCCGCGGAGGACCCCGGCTTGGTGGCTTCAGGGCTCCTGGACTCCTGTTACATAAGGAGTCAGCCCTAGCTGCCTGGTTACATGCAGGCATGCCACACAAAGGGCCACCGCTCTGCAGCGGTAGGGCTCCGCCACTCTCTTTGTTCCAGGGACACAGGCCTGGAGCCGAGGCTGCCAGCTCAGCTGTAGACAGTTTTTCATTATTTTCCACCCCGTTAACCCCCATCACCCGTCAGGGGCTGTCAGCCTAAATGAGGACCTGAGAAGATTGATTTCACTTGTCCCAGGCTGGGCCGACAAGGCCCTTCATTTCCTAAAGGGTGAATGACCCTTTTGGCCCTTTGGGCGGGGAGTCAAACGAGAAGGTCCAGATCACCTCTGATAGGCTTTGGAAAGTGCTCTGTGACTTTTGTGTGTGTGTGTGTCCTGTGTTTACCTTCCTGATTATGCCTGCTTATGCAAATGTTAAACTTAGACCACAATTGATAAACATGGCCCAGGGAGGAAGGAGGCTGCAGCACGTGGTGTGGCGAGAGGAATTAGCCCAGGGCTACAATTTTGCTTTGGAATAATCCTCAAAGTAGAGAACCGAAATACAAACCATGATTAGATTGTGAGTCAGCTTGTCCCCTCCCTTGTACTAGCAATCCCAGGTCACCGAATCTCTAAAACTGCCACCTAGGACCAAGAGAGGAGAGAGATTCTGGTGGCAGTGATTGTCCCTTCATCTGCATCACCTCGGACAGCTTCCAGCTTCCGTGGGACACGGCCAGGGCTGCCCCCCATGCTCTCCTGGGACCGCAGCCCCTTCCACCCTCCAGTTAGGAGGCAGTTAGCCCTGGGTATTTTTTTATCCCTGTTTGACACAGAGGAAAATGAGGCACGGACAGCTTAATTGACAAGTAGTACTCTTGTAGTAAAAGATGGAACCAGAATTATCAACTCAAGAGTTAAAGAAATCTAGACCTAGAGGCCACGCTCCGAAGCATTTCACCGCAGTGCCACTCTTCTCCGCGTGCGGTTTGCTTAAACCCTCTTGGATGGTCAGAGGGTGAGGCTCACAGAGGCCGAAGAGGAAAGTGGTGGCTGCAGGGGTGAATTCAATTCCACACATGTACGCACTACCCAGAGTGTGCCAGGCACCGCGTAAGGAGTCCGGATACAGAGATGGGGGCTGGGGTGGGGGCACATAAAAAGTAATACTGCCAACTGGGCGTGATGACATGTACCTGTAGCCCCGGCACTCAGGAGGCTGAGGCAGAAGGACCACCAGAGCCCAGGCTGGGTAGCAGAGGGAGACCATGCCTTGCAAAAAGTCATAGAAATATACTTCGTGATATGGGAACATTTTATAAAAGAGTGTTACATAATTTGTTAGGTTATATAAGCAGGGAGTGAGATCATATATACACATATATGCAGTATGATTTCACTCGAGAAAAATGCTTAGTTATGCTAGAAAATGTACAAATAATAAGATAGGCAATACACTTGCATGTGTGCCTGGAAAGAGATTCCCCAAACATCTTTGTGATCACCTCCAAGCGATGGCTGTGAGGCGACTTCAGTTTTGCACGTGTGCTCACCTCTCCTTTCTCCAAGTTGCCTTCACTGATGTTCACCGCTTACCTAGCCAGGTAAAGGCTAGGCAGGTGGTGGCCCAGGGGTGGTTGCTGGCATGGTCGAGGACACACACTCTTTTAAAGGTGTTTCCAGGGTTCAAAGTCAGTCCTTGCATCCTTACCACCTGCCCTCCTGGTCCCCTGTCCCCAGCCACATCCCACCCTGGTGGCACAGGGTCACCATGGCCAGCCTGGTACAAAACTGGGGCAGGTGAGGTGACCTACTGGCCTACCTTTTTGAAGAGTCTGATGACATCCTCGCTGATCTGGGAAAGGCGGACAATGACATTATTCATAAAGATGTCATTAAGGGTGGCGTGGTCTCTGCTCTCCCTCCGAGTCTGATGCAAGACCAGATACCAGCAGTTGACAGGCGAGAGGAGGTATTGGTCCTTCCTGTGGAAACAAAGACAGCTCAGCCCAGCTGCCCCAGGGCTGTCACAGCTCTGCCCTGCACTGTCACCAACCTGAGCCCTGTGTCCCTCATCACACACTTGCATCTTCAGTTTTATGTTGAGACTTTGTTTTTGAGACAGGATGTCACTCTGTAGTCCAGGCTGGTTCTGAGCTCACTATGTCACCCAGGCTGGCCTAGAACTCATGGCAATCTTCCTCCCTCAGCCTCCTGAGTGCTACGATTATAGGAATGTGCGCCATCATGCCCAGCTACTTTATGTGGTGCTAGGGAATCAAACCCAGACCTTTGCCCTGTAGTGAGTGACTCACAGATCCTCAGCAAACTGGAGCTGAGCACTGTGCTCCAACATGCCCCTCAGCAGTACCAGCTTTCTCCAGCCGCCCCGGACCCCCATGGAATCAGAAAGCTGGGGTGAGGCAGGCCATCTGGGCGTAACACGCTCTCCAGGGAATTCCTAGGCCTGCTTGAGTCTGAACACCATTGCTTCCCCAGCTAACAAAATGGAGGAAGTGTCCCTTATCTGTACTTCACCCAAGACCCCTGTGTGAGCCTCAGGAGAAGGTGCTGACGCCCTGTTCCCCAGGACAGCGGAAGGAAGGGCAGGCAGTTGCAACCGGGTGCAAGTCAGGCCTGAGCCGGAAAGTGTGCAGTTCTTGTTCTCCACCCCCAGGTGTCTCGGACTCCGTGTTCCGGTGTGGAAAGGGACGTTGGAAAGGCAGGATGTGAGAGACCAGGTCCCTGAGGGTGGCCGACTCCAGGGGTCCTCCTCCAGGAGCCGACTAAGGTGACAAAGGTGTGGCCTCTGTGGGGAGCATTTTTGAGGAAGGCCGTGTTGCTGAATTCCAGGGCCGTGCGGGCTCCTCCCTGGAGCAAGCGGCAGTGCCCAGGGGCCCAGCCCTGTGGGCTTCCAGGGCAAGGCACCCTCCCTGCCACCCCCTGCTCCCCAGGCCTACGGAGAAGGCGGGGAGTGGGGAAAGACTGACTACTAAGATTTTTTTGTTGCCAAATGCACTAGAATGCTGTAGACAGAAGAAACTTGGGCAAAGAGAATTCAATTTTGCTTGAGGATAGGTATTCCAGGAGCTCTCTTAGGAAAGAGAGAAGATGAAGCCTTTAGGCCCTGCCGCCGGAGAAGGGAGGCAGATCTCAGCTCCTCTGTTCTTAGAGTGAGAACATCAGAACTCAACCCCAGCCCAGTCCCTGCGCATCGCACGGGCCCCTCAGCAGGTGCCCAGGGTGACCATGGGACCTCACTGTCATAGGGCTGAGACACAAGAAAAGAAGCAGAGAGGGAGGAGGCAGAGGCTGCCAAGGCCCTCCCGGCCCCACAGCGTCTCGCCTGGCTGCCTTCTTCCTCCTTGCCTGTAGGTCAGCTGAAGTGGCAGCGCCCTCCCCTGACCACTGCTGAGACGCGGCTCTCAACCTGCCCTTCCCCCAAGCAACAGTCTTGGGATCGCTAGGAACTTGCAAGAAACTCCAGCAGTACCTCTGAGACCGCGTCACCAGGCACCCTGGTCTGGTGCCAGCGTCAGTGGCCCACAACCCTCAGGGGCACACTGGTGTAGCCACAAGCTTGAGGACATGTGTGCAACACTTTGGATCTGAAGTGTTGCTCTAAAGATGCTGGTGTGAAAGACAGGGCCCCGGCGTGGAGCCATCGGAGCCTGGTAGAGGTCTTCGCCCCCCAGGAGGTGACGCTGGGGCTCCAGCCCCTTCTGCTCACCCCTCCCAGCCGGGCCAGCTGCACACGCCTGTGGGAGACCCTCTCCAGTGTGGCTGCAACCTCCAGGTCTGCGATCCAAAATAAACCCCCTTCCTCTCCCCTGAGTGTTTGCTTTTATTGGTATGTATTTGCAGTACGCATCAAACTTGAGGCATTTGTGCACATTCACATCACCCCACTTCACACCCACCCCCCGTCCAGCTCCTTGCTTCCTACCACCTCTCTCGTCCCTCCTATACTCACTCTTCTATGCTCTGGGTTTCTCACATTAGAGAAGCCATGTAGGGGGCTGGGTGGGTAGCTCGGCAGTCAAAGCACTTGCCTAGCAAGCACAAGGCCCTGGGTTTCATTCCTCAGCACCATATAAGCCGGGAATCGTGGCTCACACCTACAATCCCAGCCCTTGGGAGCCTGAAGCAGGAGGACTGCCATTAGGTGGAGGCCAGCCTGGGCTACATAGTGAGCTCAGGACCAGCATGGACTACCAAGTGAGACCTTGTTTCAAAAACTTACTACCCCGCCCCCCCAAAAACATAGAGAAATAATGAGATATTTAATCTGGGACATCACAAGGCACAGTGGTGGAAGGCGCATCCATTTTCCTACAAGTGATCCAAACCGATCGTTATTTGAGGCAGAGCAGTACGCCATCACGTATGTCCACCATGTTTTCTTACCCATTCATCTGCCGATGGACATGGGCTGCTTCCAAGATCTAGCTATCATGAGTCGGGTTGTTATAAACAGGAGTATGTGCAGATCACTGTTGTGTGATGACTTTAACTCTTGGAAAATATCCAGAAGCGGTACAGCTGGGTCCGATGGAATACCTATCTTCACGTCTCTGAGGAATCCCCATGCTGCTCTCCGTAACGGTTGTGCCAGTTTATAGTCCTAGCAGCAGTGTGGGAGGGTTCCTGTCCCCAACGGCTGCGCCAGCAAGCATTTCCTCTTCATAAGCTGGCTACCTCTGGTATTCGTGAGGCAAGGGAAGCTCACCAACACATTCTCCCTTCAGTTCCTTTCACCTACCCCTCATCATCAGCGGCTTCTCTGAGACAAGGATTGCCTCTACTGTAGCGACCACAGCCAGTTCCTAGCAACATGGCTACACACAGGAGAGGAGGAGAGACCCATGAGGCATGAGGATAGGGCATGTTTGCTCTGGGTCTTGATGGATGGTAGGAGTTTTCCAAATGATCAGAAAGGCAGAGGAAGAACAGTACTTTAGGCAGTAGGGACTGTGGGTAAAATGCAGTGAAGCATTTCAGGGCAGCTACAGTTATGATGGTGCTAGTGGGGGACTGCGGGACATGGGGTGGAGGCAGGATGGGGAGTCTGCAGGGGACCAGGATGAGGACTGGGGACTTCGTCTCCAAGGACACATAGTTCTGAGCCCGTTCTACACCTAGAACCACCCGGGCAATTTTGAAAACTCCCTTGGAACAACTGAGTCAGAATCTCCAGGGGTAGAGCCTGGCGCTGGTATTTTTAAAACTCTCTCTAGAAGGTTCTAAAGTGTAGCCAGGGTGGAGAATCGCTGCTCAAGCAGGTGAAGTCATAGAAGTTACACCTGAGGGCTTTGACAAGTCACCAAGGCGGGCAAAGGGAGGGAAGGAGGATGACCGACAGACGGACCAGTGGCTGGGCAGGTGAGTGCATGCACCGAAGGGACCCTAGGTTAGAGGCAGAGAGCACAAGGCCTGGGCGTGCAGCACGAGCAGGCCCGGCTGGGCTTGAAAGACTCCTAGCAGGGGACAGCAGGCCTTCTTCCTGGAAATAGGGCAGGGAGGAGGCGTGGCGGGTGACGGTGAGGCCTGGATCTCACTGGGTGCGCGGGCATCCTGACCTGAAGGGGGATGAAACTACAGGGGAGAAGCAGGTCCAGGCTCCTCGCCACCTCCTAGATGGGAAGACGGACAGAGGGAAGAGCTGCCGAGCTGTGCCAGCTGCCTCGGGCCAGCCCAGCCTGGGACGCGGAGCTGAGAGGCCGGGCGAGCCAAGCGTGTGGCAGCCACAGCCAGAGGTGACTTCAGAGGGAAGGAGAGAGGCGGGCGAGCTCTAGGGGCCTGGAATGGCAAGGAGGGCTCGGGGACCCTTATTCATAAGGACCACCATCCAGGGAAGGCAGGAGGAGGCGTTACACCCTGACGGCTGAGGAGGGTGGACCAGCACTCTGGGAGGATGAGGCGGGGGACTGCAAATTAAAGCCCTGCTCGGATAACTTGGGCAACGTGGCAGCTGTCTCAAAAACTGAAAATAAGAATGAACTGGGGATGTAGCTTAATGGGAAGGCCTTGCACTGCACCTTCAGTACCAGAGAGAGAGAAAGAGAGAGAGAGAGAGAGAGAGAGAGAGAGAGAGAGAGAGAGAGAGAGAGAGAGAACAGGCAGAAACATCTTTGTTCATTCAGGTTCATCTCTACTGGTGTGTCTGTATGTGCACGTGCGTGTGTGTGCATCTGGTTATAGCTGAGTGCTGCACGTATAGCAGAGTCCACGACCCCTGGGGGGTGGACTCTGAGATGGTTGGCATGGTGGGCGAGGGGAAGGGGGGTGTACACTCCGGGCACGGTGGAGCCACAGGACCCCAGCTCCCACACGGAGGCCTCACTGCTGCAGAAACAAATGTGGGAGCTGGCAGAAGTTCAGGGATGACATGCGGAACCAAAGAATGACACGGACACTCTATAAACACCCCAGCCAGGCAGGGAAGAGGCGTGGCCCCGGGAGGCACACAGGCCAGGACACTGCAGCCCCGCCCCTCCTGGGGACAGGCAGCCAGCCCGGTCCGCGCAGAGCTGGGCCCGCACACCCTCTGCCCATGGCAGGCCCCATCCCAAGGTTGGTCCTGGCATGGAGCACAAGCGCTCGGTAATTTCCGCCTCCTCTCAACCCTGACACAGGGGTCTCCAGCATGCAGACGAGATCTGCAATGACTGTCTAAGCCAGGGTCAGAGCTGGAGCCTGCTACTCTGAAAGCCGGCCTTGGCCACCGTGGTCCCAGGCCCTGGCCACCTGGCTGGCCGTGGACAGGACAGCAGCCTGGAACGCGATGGGGGTGGGCGGTGCTTGTTTGCCCCGTTGCTTGCTGTGACTGTGTACAGGTCAGCCAGCCGCTGCGGCCCGGTCCTCACACCACACAGTTAGACCCCGGAGGACAGCTTAGCTGTCACTCTCCTGCGGTTCCTGTGCTCAAGGTATTGGGGTAAAGGTTCAGCATAAGGCAGACCCCAGGACACAAGCTGGGGCATGTATGACAGCCCCTCCACCCGTGTCTGTGGGGCAGTCCGGGGTGGAACACAGCACACCTCAGGCATCCCAGGGGGATGTGTGGAGTTAGACTGGCAGGCGGCACTGGGAAGAGAGGGGCAGTGAGCCGGGAACCAGAGCGGCGGCCAGCCTGAGCCAGCGCTCAGTGAGCCAGCACGGAGGACAGGGTCACCGCACTGGCCCTAAAGAAAGAGAGGCGGGCAGTGAGCAGGGGGACCCAAGAGGCAGGGGCCCTTGGGCAACTGCATGTGGCCGGAAGCCCAGAGTCTGAAAGGACAGAGGCGGGAAGAGAGCACAGAGAAACAGGGCCAAGAGGGCCCTCGGCACCCCCGAGCCCAAGAAGGGCCACCAGATTGTCCCAGAAGAGGCACCAGGGCTACAGACGGCAGAGCCAGACCTCAGGGACCTGCAGCCCCACCCCTTTCCTTTCCTGGAGTACGTTTCCTTTGGAAAGTGAGGTCCCTGGGCCCACGACCCAATGCTGCGCGCAGCAGCCTCGCTTGCGGAAGACGTCCCCACACCCCGGCTGGTGCTCCCTCGCCAGGCACTCTGAGCAAGCCTCATGCCTTTCCAGTCCCACGTCCAAGTGTCTCCTCAGCCGGCACACGCTGCAGAGCTAAGACATGATGTTGGAACTTTCTCATATGTATATATTTTCTTTTTTTATGGCCAAAAAATAGCAATGAACATTTCTGGTGAGTCACAGCTTGCTTGCTTTCTTTGGCTAGAGGAGGTGGGTACAAGGCTCAGGGAGACTGAAGCTGAGAGCCAGGCCTTGCCAAGCTGGAGAGCCGGGAAAATGAAATTAGCAGCAAGGCAGCTCCGCCAGCTTCCCGGCTGGGGGCCGGAAAATTCCGCCTAGCAAACAGAGCCTGCTTCCAAGCCTGCAGAGCCCGTGCTGTAGCTGGATCGGAATCTGCTGCCCTGGGATCCAAGTCACCCCGGGAGAGGCAAATCCCGCCACTGACACCGTCCCCAGCACTGACTTCCTGTCTCTGGCTCCCCGCTTCCTTCCAGAACCTTCTCAGAGCTTCCACTGGGCTTGCTCAGGCAGCCGCCAGCGTGGCTCCCTTTGAAAGCACAACTCAATTAGGCACAGGGCCAGGAGATGGGGCACGCCTCTTGCTACCCGAGCTGACCCAAGCAGGGATGGAAATCGATGGCAATTTTTTGGAGCATCAATCATCAGGCCAGCAGATAAACCAGGCCTCATGGCCCCGGGCCCGTAATCCCAGCACTCTGGGAGGCTGAGGCAGGAGGATCACAAGTTCAAGCTCAGCCTGAGCAACATAGTAGCTTAGTGAGGCCCTGTCTCAAAACAAGAATAAAAATCGGTTGAGACTGTAGATCAGTTCCAAGGCCCTGGGTTGCATTTCAGCAAGGCAAAAAAACACAACAAAACAAAAAAATCAGCAGATGATAACCATTTATTTGGTTCTGCTTGGGTTCTGCTTGTCACTGGGGCCTGAGCTGGGACATTTCTCCCTCTTGAGTCCCTCCCTGGCCCCCAGGAGCCCCCACCTCCGCCACACACACACACACACACACACACACACACACACACACACACCAGTTCACTGTCCTTACGCACTATCAGGCTTGCTGTTCGTCTTTTCTTTTGCCTCAGGCCTTTGTCCCCTCTCCAGCCTGCCTGGTGTCCAGGAAGGACTAGCGCACTGTAGCACTTAGAAAACAATGTGACTGGATGAAAAGTGACCGGACCCAAGGAATGGGTAGGAGACTGCCCGGCACAGGAAGAGGAAGGAGCACTCCGGCAGGACACGTGACGGCCCTGGTACATGGGCACCTCCTAGCACCGCGCGAAGCGAGGTGCCCAAATGGGCCTGGGGAGAGGCCGAGGCAGGACCACAAGGCAGCTCGTGCTACACCGACAAGCCTCAAGGCTCCAACAACCACAGTGTGCTGCCTCACAGCTCTGGAGGCGGAGGGCCAAGATCAGGACGTCAGCGGCTTCAGTCCCAGGCCTGGTGGTGGAGGCCCTGTGGGGCCTCTCTGCCAGCTCAGCGGGGTCTGGCAGTCTTTGGCGTTTCTTGGAACGTAGAGATGATTCTGTGGCCTCTGCCTTCCTCCTCACAGGCCTCTTCCTCACGTGCATTCCAGGGCCCCAAGTTCAGCCCCAGTCCTTCAGATTAGGGCCAACCGCGCTGACTTTCCTGCTAGTCGCCTCTGTCACAACCTTAGTTCTACGTGAGGTCATGTTCTGAGGTACCGGGATCCACTGTGCACAACTCAGTGTGAGCACACACAGGGTCCGGTACCTGGCAGCAACTCTGAGCTCCACGTAGGCGCGCTGCGTGTGTCCCCAGGACTGGATGAAAATTACGTACCACCTGGGCAACCTCATCGTCTCCCTGCTCGCCTTTGTGCCTAGGTTCACGCACCTGGGCGGTGGGTGTGGGTGTGCAGCCCTAGGCAGCAGAAGGGCCGGCGCACGGCTCCTCTGGCCATTTCCTTCACGGGTCAGCTGGGGAGCCCAACCTGGGGTCGCCTTGCTCTCCGCCTGTCAGATGCGGGAGGTGACACCTCCCTGAATCTCCACACCCATCAGAATCCTAGGGAGGATTTAAGTAACTGAAGGCTGGTCTAAGAATACGCAAAGCACAGGCTCCTATGTAACCTCCAAAGGTCACTCCTGCCCCATGTGCCTAATAGACTTGAGTCAAAGCAGACCTCTACACACTCCTGCCCGCAGAGCCTACTCTAACACAAGGTCTGTTTTTCATTTTTTTTTTTTTTTGAGACAGGGTCTCGCTCTGTAGTCCAGGCTGGTCCTGAACTCACCATGGAGCCCAGGCTGGCCTTGGACTCACGACATCCTCCTGCCTCAGCCTCCTGAGTGCTGGGATTATAGGTGTGCTCCACCACGTCTGGTTCATTTTTAATATAAAATTAAATGATGTTTGTGCATATATGTACATCAAGCATACACAGATACCAATAAGTTGGCTCCTAGAAAACACTTTGACATTCCCTGAGGCTAGTCTGAAGGTTCCAGAGAGCCTGGTGCAGGAGCACCCCGTGGGAAAGCTGGGGAAAGGCGCTAGAATCATCGCAAGGAACAGATGTCAGGCTGAGCCCCTTGTAAAACCCCACCAGCAATGAAATTCAGAGGGTGGAGAACGGAGAGGAAAGAAATGAACAGCATTCATCTCTAAGGAGGGACCGGAAGGGCCCCAGGGACACAGACACTGGTTGCAGGACATTGGTCACTCTCGACTGCACCACACCCCAGAGCTCACTCTTGGCTGGAAGCTTCTACTTGAGTAAATTTATTCACAAAGGATGTGCCCTAGTCTTGGTTTTAACAAGGAAGCAAACCCCTCAAAGCATCACTTATCATAAATAGAAGGTGCTTTGGTTTGGCTCTGGAGTGTTCGCCCAAAAGCTGCATATACTTGGAACGGAATGCTGTTGGGAAATGGGGCCTGGGAGGAAGGGGGGACCCTTGGGGCTTGACCTGCAGGGACTGCTGAGATTGGGGTGCACCCAGAGCAGAGCTTTCAGGTGGGTATTGCTGACTTTCAGGAAGGGGCACTCACCCTTTGTAGGGGCTTCAACCGGTAGCTTGAACTAAGTAAAGGAAGGAAGAAGAAACATTGTCACAGCTTCCTTCCAGGAGGGCTCGGCCTTGCCTGGGTCCCCAGGCGGCCACCCGCTCCTGCCTCCCGTGGCTCTGGCTGCTGCGCCCTGAGCAGCTCTCCTGTGGTGGCGGGCTGCCTATGAGCAGACTGTGTGAGGCCTGAGACTGGGAGTTAGTTAAGTGTTTCCTCTCTTCAACTGTGGATGTTAGATATTCTGTCACAGCAAGTAAGTAATGAAGACAGAGGTGATTAAAGAGGTAAACTGAAGAGAAGCAAAATAATTTTATTCTATGTTAAATGGAAGTCCAATGTGTGTTATCTTAGAAGGAGACAGACGCAGGTTAGCCTCCCATCTGCACCAAGCAAGCCTTTCTCCTCCAGGCCATGGCAAAGGCTCATGGGGGACTGAAGTGAGAACCTGAATTTATAGTTCACGGTCTTCAGTGACCCTTCTCCCTCTCTGGGATCAGGTTCACATTTAAAGGACCCCACCCATCCATGAAAAAAAAAAAAACCAACAGGCTTTGGTATCCACATGTGCGTGGCGGGGGAAGTCATTACCTCTCCTGGCTGGCCAGCTCTGGCTACCGCAGTTAACTATTGCTTGAAGTAAGCATCCCTGAAAGTCATATCCAAGGACCAACCTCTCTCCACAGGACCCGGGGCACAAGCCTGTCTGGGAAGCTGAGACGTGAGGACCACAAGTTGGAGCCCAACTTGAGCAGTTTCAGTGACCTGGAGAGACCTTGTCTCAAAAAAAAAAACCCTGGGGATGCAGCTCAGTGTGAATGAAGTCCCTGGGGTGGACGCAGTACCCAGGAGAAAAACAAAACTCCATTTCATTCATGTAGTTAGAACCAGTGTCCTGGTCTTTTCAGCTTTTCATTCAAAAACTCTGATAGAACACAGAATTATATACATAAGCATATATGAGAGAGAAAAGGAGGGAATGGAGATGCCCTTTGCCCGAGAGGGTCAAGTGAACGGATCAGATCTGCAAACCACTGTTCCTTGATAATGCAACTAAACCCCATGAGAAAGACACACAACTGACTGGAACAGAGAAGCAACTGACTGTAGGACTGGCGACCCCTCAGGTGTGCCCTACAGAGGGCCTTGAGGGATGAGTAAGAGTTGGCTAGGTACAGAGGACACTCACATGATCTCATAAGGAAGACATGGTCTGGTTAGATGGTTAACTCTCAGGAAATACCAAGCCATCCCAGAGAGGTGAGGAAATGCCACAAAGCCACAACGTACACTTTTTCATTGTGGAGTCCGACCGCTCAGGCCTTGAGCCCCAGTTCTGCACGCACTGACTCCCGCTGGGACCAGCCCCACCCAGGGCATGCTATTCAATTTCTCAAAACCTTACTGTATTCAACTGGAAAGACAATGATAGTGTCTGCCACCCAAGTCACAACGCTCACCACAACATGTCACTGGTAGGGGACATGGCACAAGGGGTGTGTGGACGTGAGGGGCCTTGGACAAGCCGCCATCATCCTCCCAGAGTGACAGTCAGCAGAGACGCAGCCCCGCCTGGGGCTCTGGCCTCCCGACTTCTATGTGCAAACCTTCTACTCCTGAGTCCCCCGCCCCTTCTCCACCCATGTCTCTATTCAGGACTAACCCAGAAGGCTAAATCTGCACGACCCACCTTTTAGGCAGATGCTTGTCGTGGGGAAAGTGTGTGATGATTTGTCCCCAATAAAAAGCAGCTTCTTGGAACTGAAGTCAGTCCCCAGCTGGAGGTCCCCCTGCCTCTTACCTGCTCTCTCTGTGAGGCCTACCAAGGCCATGCAACCCCCGGGCACGGACACGGCACAGCACACCACCAGTCACCAGCCAGCTGTACCAGCTGTCCCCCATTCCCACCTGCTCCAGCATCTGAGCGCAACTGAGCAGAACAACCTGGGGCCATGGAGGCCCTCTGGATAGAGCATCCTCCCGGGTAGGGCCCCGAGGGAGGTGTGGGCGACCAGGCAGAGGGGTCAGGACAGGAGGGGTGCTGTCCCAGTCTGCAGGGACCGTTCCTACTGCAGAGGGACGCACCACGTGTCCAGAGCCGAGCCACTCACACCAGGCCCCGGGGAGCTGGGGGCGGAGCTCTCAGTGCTCAAGTCTCACCAACCTAAAGGGGCGGCCCCTCCCCTTCCGCTTCTCGCCCTCCTCCCCTTTCCTTCCTTCTCTTTCCTCCTCCTTCCTCCTCTCTTTCCTCCTCTCCTTCCCTCCCTCCTTATTCCAAAGTGTTGTTTTAGAAGAAGGAGGAAACCTTGGTTCTTGGAATCCTCTGTCTGCATGGACTGACCTAGCCATGTGACCAGTCCATCTACTCCCCCAGCTGATGCCACCCTCCCTGCCACCTTCCTGCTGCAAAGGGCTCCCCGTACCAGGCCTTCAAAAGGAAGTGTCCTGCTCGGGTGAGGCCTGCCACGGAGCACTCCATTCTCCTGAGCCACTTTTCTTCCTGTGGAGTGGACCCGCCTTGAGCTATATGCCCAATCCCTGCTTATTCTTTGCTAAGTTGCCAGGCTGGTCTCAAACTTGGACTCCTCCTGCCTCGGCCTCCCAGAGGGCTGGCATTACAGGCCTGCATCACCAGGCCAACTACTAGGTGGCTCTTAAGGTGAGCAGGCTGCTGTTCTTTTGGGACGTGTCTGCTTGGTTCATTCGCCTGGCTTACGGTTAAGTTCCCTCAGTGCTGTGTGTATTCTGGGGCCTGACGCTAGGCTGGAGGAGCCACTGGTGAAGCGCCCCAATTCCGCAGGTTCTCTCGTCCTTGTCAGCGCTCCTTGTGCCGTGTAGCGGCTTCTCCACTGACACATTTGCCAGTTCTTGCTATTATTTCCTGAGTATGTGCACATGCCAAGTTGAAACCCATTAGTCTGTAAAACTAATAAAAAATTTTAAAAAAATGTTTTTAAAAGAACAGAAAAAGCAATGGGCACCAGAATCCCCAGCGGGGCTTGTTAATATGCAGATGGCCGCCCTCGGGTTCCTGGGGCAGCTGGTCTGGGGGAGGCCCGGCTCTGGCCCTGGCACAAGCCCCCCATGGTCACCCTTGTAAACCAGACCGCAGCCTCGACCCAGCGCAGATGACACTGTCACGTCCACCGGCTGTCCTCTCAGCAGCTTGGCCCGGGGTCAGCCCACACCCACTGGCCTCCCGGTTCTCGGGCAGCCAGCAGGCCCACGGCTGCCCACCTGCAGCTCTAATTACCCTTGGCATTCATTCCACACACAAGCAGCACCAACCATGTGCCGCTAGGGCTAGGTGCTGAGGACCCCAGCGCCCCTCCCTGCCCTGCTGGGCTGGCTGCCCTGTGCTGGCTGGAAAAGGACTGTGACACTTGAAGGGATTATGTCAACTTGAGGGAATCAGGAGCCACACCTGGATTAGGGTTCAGGAACCACGCCTAAACTGGGAATTGAGAACCAGCATGGATTAGAATGTGAGTGATTTGTGGGCTGGCCAATGAGAGAAGAGCACCCACCCAGATGTGGGAGGGCCAACTGCAACTCCAACAGTATAAAAGGAAGGAAGAGCGAAGATGGTTACAGCTTCTTCCTCTGAAAAGGCTCTCGCCTTCGCAATTGTCTACGGACCTCACAGATCGTCAGCACAGATTCGCTCCAGTCCCGACTTGTGCCTGTCTGCCCGTTGCTGCTCTTCAGTCGCTGATCTTCAGGCTCCAGTCTTCACCTGAGATCTACAGCAGACTCTCACCTCACCAGCTGTCCTGCAGTCCTGGACGGGAGATCTACTTCACGGCTGAGCAGCCATCTTGGACCACCTCTATCTTTGGATTTGTAAGCCTTCCTAATAGATCCTTTTTGTTATAAAATCAGTAAATTCTGCCTTTGAAAGAACCCAAACTAATACAGAGAAAGAGAAACAAAAGGGTGAGGACAACACAGGGTGGTGGTGCTGCCTTGCCCTCCCCAAGCCCTTCCCGCTCAAATCAGCAGCAGAGGCATCCTTGAGCTCTCTCCTTTCCACCCTGAAAGATTTCCCAGTCTCGCATTCTGAGCCTGTCCTCATCCGCAAGCCAGCCTGAGCTGTGGCTTACAGAGCCACCCCACGCCCTCCCGTCGCTAGCCTAGAGTAGTCCTCCTCTACCCCCTGACTGGTAAATTTTGATTTTTAGAGTCTCACTAAGTTGCCCAGGCTGGGCTCAGATTTGTTATCCTCCTGCCTCAGCCTCCTTGAGTGCTGGGACTACAGGCCTGAACCACCAGCCTCAGATAGAATAGTCTTTTTTTTTTTTTTTTTTTTTTTTTTTGAGACTGTGTCTCACTCTGTAGTCCAGGCTGGTCCTGAATTCACTATGTAACCCAATCTCCTAACCACTGCCTCCTAACCATTGAGCTCTGGCCGTAGGCCCTACAAGTAATCTTTTTACAATACAATAGGATCAAGTCCTCCTGCTTGGATGTTCCATGCTCCCAGTCTCCAAGCTAGCCCCTGTCCCTGGGTCTCTGCATAGACACTGTTTCCTGTCCACAGCTGCCTGAGCTCAGGGTAGAGATGAAAGGAACCTGTCGACCCCTTCACATTCCTCTACTGGGAGGAGGGCTTCCTCCTCTGCCCTGAAGCCTAGCTCGGGCTAAAACCTCACGGACCAGCAGAACCCATGGGACCCAGGGGGTCACACACTGCCAATTCCTGGCCTAGCCTTCATCACCATCCCAGTAGCCGTCCTCCTTGCCTGCGGCCCTGAGTTACCATATCACAAGTCCAAGGGAAAAGCCCCGACACCACGTGGAGAAGAGGATGGTCCAGCCCAATGGCCTTCTAGCCCCAAGCACCAGGCATGGGAGAAAGGCAGCTTGTACCCTCCAGCCCAGCCGGACCCAGCTGACCATCACCTAGCCATCTCAGCCAGTGCCCCATCAACGGAAGCATTGTCCCCCCCAGCCCTGCTCTCAACTGAGCAAGCTGCTACCGTGCAGGACAGACAGCTGGAATGTGCCACCCTGTTCTGGGTCCATCCTAGCAATAGTTTAATTAAAATTTGTCTTCTGTTTTATTCTTAAACTGACTCCTCCACTAGATGTAAATTCCATCATGGTGGAACCAAGTCGATCCCTTTTTCATGCTTTTCTTAGTATGTATTTGCGTGCGTCACGACAACAATCAGCTCGAGGAACTGGTGCATCTTGATCGTTTTCACTCCTCTTCCCTCTTTCGCCCCCTCAGCCCCACATCCCTTCCCTCTGCACAAAGTCTGTCTTCCTATGTTCTTTGTCTCTCCTTACTTTGTTCTTTTTTATAGTTTTCCTCATACCGGTGAAGCCACACAACATTTAACCTTCCGTGTCTGCTTATTTCACTAAGCGTGATGGTCTCAAGGCGCATCCGTTTTCTTACAAGTGATTCAGTTTTCTCTACTGATGGCAGAGCAGTGCTCCATTCTTCAACCATTCATCTGTCGATGGACACACTGGCTGCTTCCAGGATTCCGTTATTGTAAGTTGTGCTGCTATAAACATGGTATGCATGTATCACTGTTGTTTAATGTTATGGTTTGGATCTGGAATGTTCCCTGAAAGTTTCATGTATTTGGGTGTGGTGGTATAGCTACAGAACTTGCTGTTGAGAGATGTGGCCTGGCTGCAAGGTGCAGAACAAAGGGGCATGTCCAGAGAGGGTGGATGACCAGGGCTTGACCCAGAAGGGGTGCATCATGGGACAGGACCTGTAAGGATATGTGCTAGCTTCACCCTTCCTCATTCAGTTGGACTTCCTGTCGGCCATGCCATGAACAGCTTCCTCCAGCCAGGCCTCTTCCGTGTGCTTCCACCACTGCCAGCCACCCATAAATGGACTGAGACCTTATGAAACTATTAGCTAAAATCAACCTTTCCTCCCTTAAGTTGTAAGTGTCGGCTATTACATCAGTGATGAGGAAGTAACCGAGACATGTTATAACTAACTCTTTTGGGAAGATCCTCAGAAGAAGGATAGCTGGGTCAAATGAGATATTTTCAATTTTTTGAGGAATCTCCATACTGCTTTCCATAATGGTTGTACCAGTTTACAGACCTACTATCAGTATAGAAGGGTTCCTTTTTCCCCACAACCTTGCCAGCATTTGTTGTTTTTCAGTTCTTGATACTAGCCATTCTTACCAGAGATAGATGGGGTGGAAGGGGTCTCACTGGGCAGGCTGAACATGTACAGAACAGTGATGGCTTGGGGTAGGAGGGGGTCAGGCTGGACATGTGCAGGACGACGGCCCCATGGGCTTCTTTTCTAACCCACATCCCTCTTCTTGAGCAGCCCCTCTGTAAGCACGGCGGCCTCTTTGCTCTCTCATAGTCCTGATGACAGCTCGGGAAAGGCTCAGTGGTGAAGACTCCATGTTGTTTTGATTTGCATTTCTCTAATGGTGGAAGATGCTGAACATTTTTCTTTCTTTCTTTCTTTTTCTTTTTTCTTTTTTCTTTTATTTTCTTTTTACTTTCTTTCTTTTTTTTTTTTTTTTT